>BPLR01001728.1:0-135299 GCA_021605095.1 Caerostris extrusa
TTTCAGAAGCAATGTAGCCTTTGTGAAGTGTTCTAAAAGGGTCCAAGTCTTTATTTTTGTATTCAATGCAGGCAGTTTCTTCTTCTCTGAGGCAAAAATAGCCTGTGTATTATCCCTGAAAAATAGTTGCTCTGTTGGTACCACCTGTAGCTTCCATTTTAATTTCTCTGTTCATGTAACATGCTGAGGGGCAATGTCAGAGGGGCACTTTGGTGAGCATTGTTGGACATGATTATTAATTTTTCAAGGTTGACCGGACCTGTAAGATGAATAAAATATTGATATCCTCATGGTATTTACGTGTACATAACATAAGTGTGTATTAATATCATTAATAATAAACTTCAAAAATAGTTGCTTGAAGTAAAATTTTTTTTATCAAATTCAACATTTCATAATGATGATTACATATCATATTGCTAGATCATAATCATAAATTTCTTGCCATAACAATCTTCGTAATTTAAAATTTATCTATGAAATTCTTATAAATTAAATTATGTGAAAAAATATATGAATAAATTTTAAAAAAAGAGTTATCAACAGATATACAAAAGAATTACACTACTTCAAAAATTAGTATTTATTATTTTTAACCAATAATATTATGGGCATTGTTTGCAGGGAGCTGGGTTTTTTTCATGTCTTGGGCCCGACTTTAGCATCTCTTATTGGTAATTTATTTTTTAAATTTTTTTTTCACAAGCTTATAATTAAATGGCGTAAAATTGTTCGTAAAAGATCATTTGGTGTGGCAAACACAAATTTATTTCTAAATGAAAATGAAAAATTTTCAAGAAGAAAATTAGATTTTATAATTTTTAAATTGCTGTTATGCATTTTTTTCTTACAATAAATTCTAAATTTTTGTATATTGGACTGATTATATTTTTTATGTGTATATATATGGCTCGGTGGCATGGATGTTTGTAGTGGTTCAGAATCATTTTAAACCATAGGTTCCGGTCTAATATACTTCTAGGGATGAGGGCTGACAATCCACCCTGTAAAAAGAGAAACATTCCCGTTCGCGAGGAAATCTGCCAGTAGGTAGATGGCATTTTGGTCATCATGAGGCTGTTGCCAATGATGGCGATGATAATACTATATATTGTCATTGAGTGGCCATTTTTGATTAAAGTAATAGTAGTTACAATGAGTCAAGCAAATTCTAATATAAGAATTATACATTTTTTAAATTGTAGACATGTAGATTTTTTTTTTTATTAACACTATAGCAAAAATAAATATTTGTGTAAATATAAAATTTTAAATAAAAGAAATAAAATTAATTTAATAATAAATTAATTAATTTTATAAAGAAGAAGGAAAATGAAATACCTACCTCAGACAACTTTGTATTCTTTCTTCTAAACTAACTACACTAGAAAAATCTATTACAAGGAGATCTGGAATTCTTTCAAAGCTGAAAGTGAGTAAATTTTCTTTCATTTCATGGAACTTTTAAAAAATATTATACATTTTGTTAAAAGAAATGTGTTTTCAATTTAAGTAGTTACGAAATAATTACCTTGGAATGCCTGCCTGTATAAATCGTCTTTGACTAAAAAGCTTTGGTGAGTAAATGTATTAGTACAAGAGAACTGTAGTTGAAATAAAAAGTACAACAAAGACTGCTGTAATGAATAAAAAAGAAATTGTAGACATTTATTATAGGTGCAAAATTTTAGTAAATTTTTAATTAAAAATTTATATATTTTAATATGTTAGTTTGGATACATTATAAAAAAATGTAAAAGAGAGTGATCATTAGCAGAGTTTTTTTTTCCGATTCTTGTAATCGTTAAAAACATGTTATAACAATTACAAGAATTAGAAAAATTTTATTTACAAACAATTAACAATCCACGTAAATATTAAATTATCTGTCTTATTAAAAATATGTAATTATGTATATAATTTTTTTGAAAGCATTTTTTAACAATTTAAAATTTATGAAGAATACTTACAGAAATGGACATAACAAACAGGAGAGAAGTTCGTGATAATCTATAATAAAAAGACGCGAAATGTTATTAGGATTTTTTTACAGAATCTTTTTAAGTCATTTCAATTTCTTTATTGATGATAATTAAATTTTATGCATTTTTAATTAGCCGAAAAGCAATGTTCAATCAATACTTAGGACTTTAATGCATAATAATTTACAGTTTTAAATGTTTTTTTTTTTTTTTAAATGAGGAAAAGTTTAAATATTTTAGATTATACCATCACCCTTAAATTTTTAATTTATTCATTTAAGTTATAAAATATCTTACTGACATTTTTTATACAGTATGTTATTTATGTATGTGATGTATCTAAGATTGTAAGAATAAAATCAACAGATTTTTATAATATCTGTATAATTTGTGTGAAGAAAGAAAACAAAAGTGTAGCTAAATTTTTTGTCATACTGCAATTTTTATTTAGAATTCACATATTATTTAAAAGTCCCTTGCATTAAATTAAGATAATTTGTAATTATGTAAAAATTATAAAATTTGAAAAATAGGATATCTGTAGAACCATTATGCCCATGGTCAAAAATCTTTTAATGATTTTTTACTTTAATTTTATCGATTTAATTTCCACTAAACCATGAGAAATGTTCAATTTATTTTTAATATAGCTATTAAATATTTTAGAACTCAAATTTTGGGTGGAGAAATTTAACTCAAAATGTTCATAACTTGTGTGTTTTTATCAATCTTAGCAAAAAAAATAAAATTCCTCAAAAAAATTATTTTGAATAAAAACTGACTTTAGAAAAAACTGGCTTGTAAAATAAATTTTCCGATGCAAACTTTTGTCAATAAACAAATACTAAACAATATATGGAAAAAGAAAAAAATTCTTACTGTGATAATTCTTTGACAATTTCATCTATTTTGATCATGTAACCTGAAACAAAAGAAATTTTTCTTTTAATATTATCAACTAATTAATTACCTTTACTTGTTTTATTTATTTATTTTTTTTAAACAGGAAGAGGACATTTGAGAAAATTGAAAGAAACTGGCAGAAAAAAAAAGTGGAAATTGGGAGGGGGAGAATATTGACTTAAAGTCAATTCCTTCTTCCCCACTTTATATTATTGCAGAAAGTCCTTTATAAATAAATTTTAATTCATTTTTCTTAAGTTTATCTGGCGCCATCTATTGGTAGATACATGCAACTAAAATCTAAAACTAAAATTGATTCATTAAATTTAATGAATGAATTAATATTTGAAAAACATCAACATCCAGTGCATATCCACTACAAGTTCGAAAAAAAAAAATGTATTTAAACTTAGTGGTCAGAATAAAAAGTATTTTACTAACACGACTGAAGTTTGAACCACAGATATATACTTTGGGATTGTGAACTATGGAAGAGGAGGTCTCAAAACAGAGTAAAAATTCAGGAAGAAAATCACCTTTCCTCAAATCAGACTACCTGGAGGGTACAGGTGCTGTGAGCAGGGTGGGGGGGAGCTGTTCTTGTGGGTTGGGATACGGTGAGTTCGGGGCCGATGCGGGCCTTCAGAGGGTCCACCACTTCCGGCGTGGTGGGCATCTCTGAGCTGGTCACTGCCATCTCGTCGGACATCAAGTTGCCTGATATACCACTGCTTACAGAAGAATCTTCATCTGCTAACTGAAAGCCAAATGAATCACATTATAGCAAATAGGAACATTATATAGCTACTACATGATTACTGGTGATAAAACAAAAATGTATTGTCTAATCAATTACTTGAAGCTCAAGCAATGTAAATGTTACTTTTTTTTTTATCTGATTTATTCTAATCAGATAATAATTGCAAATATATTTCTACATGATTTAATATCTTTACTAGAGATATCAATCACAATGTGGTACATAGGTGTATTTCGTCATACTAACCAATCAATTCACTAGCTTTTTTAAAAAAAATAAAAGAATCGACTGATTCGGATTTAAAGGGGAAGGTTTGACAGTTGATTATTACTGTAATATTTTTAATCTTTTCTCTCTCTATATATAGATAAATATATATAATATTATCTTTTAGCTCTTCATTTGCTTTTGTTGGCACGCAATATATCTAATCTTAAATTTAAAAAGATGTTCTTTCTGATAGTTTTCTTAAATTATTATTATTATTTTTATCCTATGCCCGTTTCCGACCTCTCAATCACTAGTTGACGAGCAGTCCAATACAGTAAAAAACGACAAAAACAATCACTAAAGGCATTGACAGTAATACAAAAGGGGATACAGTTAAGAACAGTAGGGCATATGATGAGGTGCTCTCCAGTCATGGGCACGCCATAGTCGCAAAGTGGGCAGATATCTGCAGCAGCCAGTCCTATTCTAGATAGGTGTGGCTCTGTAAGTAGTCATGGCCCGTGACAAGCTAAAGCAGGCCACGCCGACCGTTCTAGGCAAGGAACTGGGAACTCTTGTTGACTTATTCAATAGAGAACTCCACTTTTTCCAGAAGCCTTCCCTCTATACGGTTGAAACGATTGGATTTAATAGAGAAAAATATATATCGCCTTATATGACGCAAAGGAGGATCAGGTTGCATCATTTGGGGATCCATTCTTGGCCAACATATCAGCCTGCTCATTTCTATATATCGCAATGGTTTTAATCCACTGCAGAGCAATGGATTTCACGGTGTTCAACAGTCTATCTATCTTTACTATGGAGTTTCTCGAAATCTTACATTCACAGTGATTGGGAGTTGTCAAGGTCTTAATTGCCGCCCTGGAATCAACAAAAAAAAAAGACGACACTTTCTTTTCAAACTGCTCTATTTTGTCTAAGGCCAAAGAAATGGCGGCTATTTCGCCATCAAAGTGCCTTCTAATGATATAAGATAATGTAAAGTCAACATAATCAACTCCAGCTTCAGCATTTCTTATGGCCCCTTCAGTATAAACATGGAGCCAAGGATCACCAGGGAAACGTTCATGTACAGTAGTTATTGACGAACAAGACTGATCCGCGATTCGCTTTTTCACATTAGCCCTATTCGTTCACTTGGAAAAATGATACATTTATCGAAGGAAAAAAAGACAATAATAACTACTGTTTAGTATTACTGGTCAATAGCTACTGTTTGATAATTTTATTCTTATACTTTACCGCGACGGATGGTATGTAATTCCTGTTTGGTGAATGGCATTAGGTAACATGACTTATTTTGCTGTATTTTACGCCGCACTGCCGTTTCCATGGGAATAAATAACAGAGAGCTTTTGCATGTCATTACAGTAATGGTACTAATGCTAAATTTCAAATCTTATACATCGTTGAGTATGCTATATTAGCAGATTTTAGTATGTCACTGTAATGATATTACAAAAACTCTCTATTGATACATTTCCACCGTATAAAAGATCATTTATTGGAAAAACCTAATATCTATATAAGAACAAAAAATATATAATTGGCTGGGATGATATACAAGTTACCTATAAAATTTAGAATTTAATGTAAGACCAAAACGCATAACAGCAATCTTAAAACTAAAAAAAACTATAGAAATCCAAAGTATTTTTTTTTTTTTTTTTTTTTGAAAAAAGTTTATTTTCACTTTGAAATAAAATTGTCTTTGCTTTCATCAGATGATCTTTTACAACAATTTTACATAATTTAATTATAGAATGCTCGTGAAAGAAATTAAAAGAAAATTAACCAATAAGAATAATTGAAAGTGGTCAAGGAAATGAAAAAGCCCGATCCCCAAAGTAATACCCATATATTTTATAAGTAATAAGCAAATAAAATAATAGACAAATTGTATTTGGTTAGATATCTTATATTACTTTTTATGTGATGATGATAATTTTACATTGACAATTTTATTTCCAAGGAAAAGGGAGTTTTAAATAGAAGTAGAAACTTACCAGCATGATAGCAGGAGATACCTCACTATCACTGTCATCGGGCAAGCCTAAACCCTGCGAAATGAAAACAAACCCATTAACTTACATAATTAAAACCTTCAAATAAGCATTAGCAATGAATTGCAATATGTTCATTGCAAAATGGGAAAAGTATTTGAAATTCATAAGCTAAGATGTGTGCATTGTAAGCTAATGTGATGAAATAACTTACGTGATCCGTCGATAGGATCCAGGTCTGTTGTATGACACGGAAAGCGGTATCTCTCGACAACATGGACCCGAAGACATACTGGAAGAAAAGGAGGAGTCAATTAAATACAATTGTCCGTATAACATACAAAGCGACTGGCGTAAACTTATTATATATAAATATATACGCTAATTTATTTTATCTCATTCGAATGTACAAAAAAAAAAGTTACATTTGTATCAGAATTGCCAAATTCGTGGACCAGAGAGTAGTGAATGCTAGCTAGTGCAAGATATGGCGTGGTTTGATTGTCGTTGATGGCGTGATAGCTGGATTCTCACCTGAGATGAAAAGTTCAAGACGTAGATCACTAATTAATCAGAAACCTATTCTCCAGCCTCGCGTTGTACCTGCTGTGTCAAACTTTAATTTTATTCAATTTCTCGGCGATAGACTTCTTGAGAAAGACGAAAAGATGGTTCTTTAACCAATATAAAATCTGGATTTTAGCGGTGGTCTAATCTAGATTATGTTGTAAGCCACATTGGCAGAAAACCAGTACTTTCCATTGTTCAATTCATTTTCGGTGAGTATTCAGTTTTAATCTCATATCATGGAAAGCCGGCCAATCGGAAGTCTGATTTACCTATCCACCTTTGCTTCCAATTGATTGGTGTTCAACGACGTGAGATTTTAGTATCAGACGGAAATCTACTTTTAGTATGAAAGTGGGAGTCAACTAAAGGAGACAGACCGATTTTCCAACCGATTGTGATAGAATGTCTGGCATTGACAATCTATCTCAAGTTTTGAACATGATAAAAGCAATGAGTTTCATGGATTTAATTTTATTTTGTGGATTTTTTGTGTCGTTTAACAATCTGTTAAAAAAACCCAGAGAGACATGATAAATAGATCATTGGGTTTTCTAACTTAAGAGTACTTTGTTCCTAGTGGGTATAGAGAGGATTCCCAATTTAAAGATTCGAAACCGGTCGAGCTAAACTAAAACGAAAGCTACCATGTTTATGCCGCGGACAAGTGCGATAAATCCATTGGGATTGGGATTAGATGCCAGAGATTCCTTCTCTAGCTGTTCGTTCTAAATTGTGAGTAAAATGTGGGTGCAGTGTAGAAGCTCCTTCACCTCCCTGAATAAAGCCGAATCTGCTGTTCTAATAGAAAACGACCCCAGATCAAAATTCCAAGAAATTATTAAAAACATTATCGTTATTTAGTTTGGAATTCGGTGCAATGAATGCCGTGAAAATGTATTTATAATGTAAAAAGTAGCGTTGTAACAGAACTACTTTAAAATTAAACAATTGTTTAAACAACACGAAATGAGTAGAGCCGATGATGAAGCATATCAGTGACGAAGGAAGAGATGACTTCAAATTGTGGATCGTAATGAGCGTGGTCTTCATCATGCGAAAGGAAGTGTTACAGCAGTTTTGACGGTGCACGGCCTTGCGGTTTTTTTTTTATGTCCTGAGGACATTACAATTAAATTACAAATTAAATCAGTCATTTAGTTAAGTTGCATTAAAATGAGGAAGGGGGAGGAGGTTCAATGTTTCAGCTTCCTTGGATCGCATTTAAATATAAAACAAGTAATATAAAGAAAAAAAATTTAAGTCAATTCCTACTTTTTTTTTCCTTCTATTCCAAAAGTCCTTAATAAATAATTTTTATTCATTTTTTAAGTTTATCTGGCGCCATCTATTGGTAGATATATGCAACTTAAATCTAAAAATTAAAATTAATTAATTTAATTTAATTAATGAATTAATATTTGAAAAACTGTATTAACATTGTCATCCACCACAAGTTCAAAAAAATGTATTTGAACTTGAGTGGATGAATAAAAAGTATTTTATGAACGAATGAAAATTTGAACAAGATATATATAGGGAGAGTGTGAGTTAATAGAAGGAATTGAAAAAAAAAATGACTTGGATAGTAACACAAATTATACTAATTTAGTGATAGTTGTCACAAAAAAATTAGAAAATAATATACAATCTAAGATATACATCGTGACAAATTAGCAGCAATGTTGTATCCCAATAATTTTTTATTATTTTTCGTTCTCTTAAATCATTGAGCAGATCAAGAAGTAAAAATTAGAAAAATCTGAGAAAAATACTGAATAATATTAAATAAAAATCATCTGAGTAAATAAAAATAGAAAATATCAGATTGATATTTAATTAAAATAAAAACTGCACTTTTACATATTTTTATATAATTAGGAATTCAAAAGGTAACATAAATGTCAAAGGTTTAGAGAAAGTGAAAGTTTAAATTGTCTGCATTTAGCTCCGAATTGAACAGCCCTATATTAAAAATTCATAGGGCGTTGATTTAATTTTTAAGCGATTTTTGTTCACAAAGCGTAAAAAAATTTTGAAAAGATGAATAAAATTAAAAATTTTCCCTTAATATCTTACCTTTTTCGCCTTCAAAAAATTTTGAAAAGTGAAATAAAATTAAAATTTTTCTCTTAATATCTTACTTTTTTTCGCCTTCAAAAAAAAAAAAAAAAAAAAAAATTAATTAAAATAAATAAATAAAAAGATGAATAAAATGAAAAATTTCCCTTTATTGTCTTACTTTTGTCCAAAATTTTTTTAAAAAATGGATAAAATTGAAATGTTCCCCTTAATGTCTTACTTTTTTCTCCTTCAAAATTTTTTTAAAAAAATGAATAAAATTAAAATTTTTCCTTAATATCTTTTTTTTTTTTTGTCTTCAAATTAAAAAAAAAAAAAAAATTTAATTTAATTTAAATTTTCCCCTTAGTCTTATTTTTCCGCCTTCAAATTTTTTTTTTTTAAAAGATGAATAAAATTACAATTTTTCCCTTAACTTCTTATTTTTTCTAACTTCACAATATGTTTTTTAAAAAAATTAATAAAATTAAAAATTTCCCTTAATGTCTTGATTTTTCACCTTCAAAAAATTCTAAAAACTTTTAAAATTAAGCAATTTATTTATCCACAATACAAACTACATAGACTATTAAATTTCGTGTTATATTATTTGTTTATAAACAATACAAGAAGGCTGTGAAAAAAATTCCTTAAAAATTAAAAATAAAGTTCTTTTATAATTATTCTCTAATAATAATTTATTGGAGAATATAAAAGTTAATATGGTTCTGTTTTTTTGTCCGGCAAGTAATTATTCATACATAAAGTTAGTCAAAATTTCTAACTTTTTACGAAATGAGAAACATCATTAATTCTAGTACAGTAGGTTCTTAGACCTCAAAATCCTTTTTTTTTTTTTCCCCACATTTGTTTCGGATCCTACAAAGCTTTTCGTGATGCCAGTTACATTACATATATTTCGATTGGTTTACCATAATGGGAGTCACTTTCCCATTCAACCGAGAATAATTGTTTAATATAAAAAAAAAAAACAAGAGCGAGTTAGTGTTAGTTGCTGAGCAACACCATTTGGTTTTTTTTTTGGTGCAAGTGTCGCTGTGGTAAAAAGAACAAAAGAAATTTATAATCTGGCTGTGATATTAAAAGACCGTGTTATTTTATAAAAGCTTTGTAAAATTCCACTAATGGACTAGATTTTTATTTTATAACATGATGCCATGGTTACCAATAGAAAACAGCCATTTAAAATTTAAAATGTGTATTTTTTTTTTTTTTTTTGACACATTGCCATTTGTCAGAGTTAATAATAAACTCAAGAATTTCTTAAAACCTATCATTAAAACTATAGTCATTTTCTTTACCAATTTTTTTTATCTACAGATTGTAAAACAGATGCCATCCAAATAACCGTTATAATGATATACGAACAGCATTTCTGGATAGGACATGGATTATATGTAGATAACAACTACAATGTATGACTCGTGGCTCAGTGGCAACGTGCGCCACTGGTGAGCATTAGGGCGAAGGGTCAATCCACTGGTTGTAAATGCTGTTTCAAAAACGAGGAGACTCGATGGCGTTCGTGATGTTCACCATCTTGTCGCGTAAGTAAGACTATCTGGTGGAGGTTTTCCAGGTTTTCTCCCATACGATACGCAAAAGTGAATTTCCTTTAAAATTCCTCTTGGAAGATACTGACTTCATTCTTTAGCTACACGGTTTTGTTTGTCGCTCTACTGTCATTTTGTGCACACTTTAGGCTAATTAGACCGGGGCCTACAGTTTAACGGGGATTCCAAGCCCCTCACAAATAAACACGGCCAGAATTCGGACCTGAAGCCTGTGGTACCAACGGCTAGAGCGCCAGTCAATTGGTCACCAGGCCGCTCAACTACACGGGGCAGAAATCAGACCTCTACCTACGGTTGCTCCATCACAATAGATGCTTCCCCCCACTCATGAAAGGAGTTCCGTGAGGGATACGACAACAACTAAAATTTTAAAAAAAAATCATTGTTCCCTTCTTTGTGCAAATAATAACCAAACTGAGTTAAAATGTCTTCGTATACTCAATCATTTCATTAGATCTTTATGCTTGAAATGCATGATCCTTTGTCGTTTGGGATGAAGGTTAATGGACCAGTTACAGAATCGACCATCATCAGTTCTCAGAGTTAATGATAAACTGAATAATTTCTTAAAACCTATCACTAAAAAAACAATATTTTCCTTTTTTTGTCTAAAGATTGCAAAATGTACTACTAATAATCGTTGTGACGATATACGAACATATTATATCTTTAACAGTTCTGGATAGGACCTGGATTATATGTAAATAACAGCTATAATTTAAAAAAAAAAAAAAATCATTGTCCCTAAATTGTGCAGATAAGAACCAAACTAAGTTAAAATGTCTTCGTATACCCAATCATTTCATTAAATGATTATGCTTGAAATGCATAATCCTTTTGTCATTTGGGGTGAAGGTTAATGGACCAGTTAAAGAATCGTCCATCATCAGTTCTCAGCATTCTTTCGCCAACGGAAACTTCTCGTTTCTCTTTAGTTGTCATTTCCTTAATGAGTGGCTTTGAAATGCAGACCAGCTTTTTAACTTCCTCTTTATCCTGTTTTTGTACACTCGTGAATAATCCGTTTGATGTTGACAGAATTGCAACAAAGAAAGACGACGAAATTGTTCAACGTAGGAGGGAACAAGTAATATAAAAAAAAAAAAATTAAAGTCAATTCCCTCTTTTTTTTCACTCTATTGCAGAAAGTCCTTTATAAATAATTTTCATTCATTTTAATTAATTTCTAAAATTAATTAATTAAATTTAATTACTAAATTAATGTTTGAAAAAACTGTATTAACATCCAGTGTCATCCACTACAAGTTCAGAAAAAATGTATTTGAGCTCGAGTGGATGAGTAAAAAGTATTTTATGAACGATGGAAAATTTGAACAAGATATATATAGGAGAGTATGAGCTAATAGAAGGAATTGAATAAAAGTAAACTGGATTATGGAGGAGAGTTTATTTATGTCGTTTATTATAGGGATGATGTTAATTGCTGCTTTAAATTTAGTGTTTTTATAAAAAGATATTTTTAAATTAAAAAGGATGGAGTATTTCATTGGATTATATTTGATTCATTTTGTATCGAATAGTTACTCAGCTAGCTCAAAAACAAAATTAGGGAAACAATAAATAAACAAAGTGATGTTCGGTATGTGGGCGTTGAGTGCTAATGGTTATTGCTAATGAAAAATTTAATACACGTTGGAATTTATAAGCTAATTAGCGCAACGCTAAGTGATGTTGCTCATGTTTTAGAGTATCCTTGATGGACTCTTAGAAGAAGTGCAACTCTCTAACTGTGATCTATCTAACTTCATTTTATTCTGTAAATAATGCAAATAACGGTAACTTTATGCAAATAACAAAGGATGGAAGAATGGAAAAAGTCGATATTACCTACAATATTGTTGATATTAAAGGTTAACCATACTATTGAAAGCGATCGCATTATTAACAAGAATCACTGATTGAAACGAATCTTTAATAGAAGAAAGCCGCTATAATATATTCAAAATTTATCAGGTCTTTATATTGCTTAACAAATGTAGTAATTAATTTTTAGTTATAACATTTTGGAAAAATTTTTAAGTTCCATTTTTTTTAAATAAAGTAATCTATACAATATAATGTTACGATATTTAATAAGTAGATTGAAATACATATGCAGAAAACACGGTGAGTTATTTGTTTACATTAGTAAAAGATTTCACAGTAAATATTTCTATATTATGTTTTTAAATGTTTGTAGTTGGTATAATTTCAATAATTTATAAATAATAAAATACAAGAATAATTGAACGTAATCTCAGAGTAACGTTATTCATATGCTTTAATTGTTCACAGTTAACGTTCGTTAAATCCTTCGTCTCATCATTCATATCGTTCGTTCACCACTCGTGTTAAATCATTCGTTTTATCGTTCATATCGTTCGTTAAATCCTTCGTCTCATCATTCATATCGTTCGTTCATCACTCGTGTTAAATCATTCGTTTTATCGTTCGTATCGTTCGTTAAATCCTTCGTCTCATCATTCATATCGTTCGTTCATCACTCATTCGTTTTATCGTTCATATCGTTCGTTAAATCCTTCGTCTCATCATTCATATCGTTCGTACATCACTCGTGTTAAATCATTCGTTTTATCGTTCATATCGTTCGTTAAATCATACGTTTCAAATCATTTGTTTCATTGTTCATATCGTTCGTTAAATTATTCGTTTCATTTCTCATATTGTTCGTTAAATCATTCGTCTCATCGTTCATATTGTTCGTTAAATCATTCGCTTTATGTCATATTTAAAATTTAAGCGTGTATATAGTGAATCAAATTATGGTTTTTTATTTTGAATCAGAAAAAAAAATAAGGGAAAAAAAACCTAATTTTGTCAAAAACTTAAATAAGAAGCTCATATTAATGTTCGAATTTTATTATACGAAACTGTTTTTTAATAATAAATTAAAATTCAAAAAGAGGTTTACCACCTGGAAGGTAATATTTGATTGGGATTTAACCTTTCAAATGTATACTAATGAGATAAAAAAAATAACCATTCTATATTTTTTTTCAACTTAAATTCTACTGTTTGATGAGAAGCAAATAAACAGATTACAGAAAACTTAATCTTAGGTCGACTAAATGGCGCTTTTATTAAAAGTTCGTGGCGTAATTTATAAAACTTTTCGTCTTCCTTTAATGGCATCAAACAATGGCCATCAAGATAACTAGAGTACCTCGAAATAAAAGTAATGATGTCAAAAAGGAAAAAGAAGAAAAAGATAGAGAGAAAAAAAGGCACTGATAAAAGTAACCGGCACTTACTTTATCAGATTCTGTGTACACTCCAACAGCATTTGGAATGAATTTGGCGATTTTCTCTTTGGTTACTTTCACCACATCCACAATGGGTATCAGGATCTGAAGGAAGAAAGAAAATGCATTGAAAATTCTGCAGGTTTTCTTCATGAAGATTCTTAGTTCTGCACGTGATCACTTTATGAAGGTTTCAATGGTGGCTTACTTAAAAGTGTTATTATGTAATTAAGAATTGTATTGATATGCATATGTGGTTTTCTTAGTCATAAAACGTTATTCAGCAAAAACTTTGTGTGTTTTTATTTATTACTTATAAATAATATATTTTTATTTATGCATGGGGCCTGACGGCCGAGTGACTAGTGCTCGGTGCCACAGGTTTTGGGTTCGAGTCCCGGCGGTGTCATGAATGTTTGTAGTGGTTCGGAACACACTTTAAACCGTAGATCCCGGTCTAATATGACTGTAAAGAGTTGGGCGTGGGGCTAGCAACCCTGCCCTTTAAAAAGAGATATCTACTCTCTCGAAATCTGCCAGTAGGTAGACAGCCTTGGCTCATCATGGATTATAGTGTCGGGGAGTTAACAAGTTATATAAATAATTTATGGAACTGGAGTGACCTTATGAATAACGATTTGAGGTCAGCACTTAATAAACTGCCATGTCTACGCCGATAATTAACATGGTAAATCTATATAACCCTGAAAGTCCATCAATCGAGCTACATTTGGCGAGAAAAGGGTATTTAAGAGAAATGGGTATTAACTACCAAATATAAACTATAGATAATTTTATTTATTTTGTCTATTTATTATTATTTTTAAAAATTTTATTGAAGCCAATATAAAATAAAAAGAAATCATTAAAAATATGTTGTAACCATGTTTTCTCCTACGCACTGGCAAGAGCGCCCCCTTGTGGCATTCAGGAGAAATGCTCAATTGGCCCATAGACTCTCACCGGGAGAGGAAGTATATTTCACGCACCCTGTACTTATCCAAGTTTCGGGTTTTCGGATTAGAAGTGAAGTCCTCCACGATTCTATAATCATCTGCCTTTAAATGTGTTAAATATTGTTTGTCTCTAATTGTACGTGTGGGGTGTTCGTGCGTGTGTCAATAAAGCTGTGTGTTCTCCAACCTGCGTCTCAAGTATTTCAACCCAATACAGCCAGTTACAATCCGGTTGCGCAACCTGCACACTACTAACACGATAAAAAAATAACAATATTTATATAGCAAAAATTTGACCATAGCATTCAAAATAATTTATCTCTTAAAAGTATGTACTATTAGATAAATTTTAATTCAATCAATAATTTTAACTGCCATTTGTTTTCGGAAGATGTACTAATGTCAAATTAATTATTTTTATTTTTCAGTGTTTTTGCAAATGCAAAAAGAAAACATGTAAAGTAAAAAAAACTCACCTGTGTTTTATGTCCGAAAATATTTGAATAGAAGGCAAAATAATTTTTCGTAATGAAAAGGTGACCTTGAAGTAGGATGTCAGAGACAAGGGCACAAGAAAAATCTAGAAAGGAAAAAAAAAAATATTCTATTTAGAAACAGAAATGATATTTCATGCACGAAACAATATGCTAATAAAACACGAAAGTTTTCTCTTTTATTGGCTTACACGAAAAGTAATAAAAAAGCAAATCTGAATATTTCCCTTCGTTATTGCTTTTTAACAAAATTCGCCACATGTAACAACTTTGTTTTAAAACATTGAATAATTCTAAAATATACAATATAATTCTATTTATTAAATTGTTATTATTTTTAATCCAGTCCATGAATCCGTGTGGTCTCATGGAATGAAGGGGGGCAGCTTCTGTTGTAGTGGAGCACCCGTAGGTAGAACTCTGTTTTGGTTCCGTAATGCCGAAGAAGGAGGTTAATGCTTTAGGGAGAATTACCCCGCATTTGCGTATCGTATGGGAGAAAACTCCCACTAGGTAATCCGACTCACAAGGCGAGATGCTGAACATCCCAAACGCCATTGACTCTCCAACCCTGCGTATTAATTGACCTACAGGCACTCACCCGGAGAGGAAGTATATTTCGCGCATCCTGCGTGTAGCTCAGTATCGAGTTTTCGACTTAGAAATGGAATCTTTCCACGAATCTATAATTATATGTCTTTAAATGTGTTTATTGTATGTCTCTAATTGTATGTTTGTGGTGTTTGTGCGTGTGTGAACAAAGCTGTGAGTTCTCCAACCTGTGCTTCAAGTATCTCAACCCAACCACACCCAGTTACAATCTGGTCGCCCAACTGCACTATTGAAATTTCGCTTCAGCCACAGAATTCGTATACATCTTTAAATCTGATCTTCAATGATTAACTTTTCATGTTTCTTTTTTTCTTTTCCAGAGTAAAAAAATATTTAAAAAAAAAAAAAAAAAATTGAAAAGTATTATTTTATTGTAGACTGTCGTTCTTGTTCCGCAGGTAATTTTCATAATCTCATTCAGTCCTAAGGCGGATACGAGCAGCAGCCAGCAAGCAATAATGCAGAGCAATGCAGTGTGACGAGGAATTCACGCATAGTTTGCATGCAACGTATTTTAAAGAATAACAAAACGTAGAATTATGCAACAAATAACTTGCTTTCGCGAGTACATTTGTAAAGTATTTTCTTTCATAAAGAATCATATCGTCTTCATCTGTTTAAAAGTCTTCTCAGAAGTATTTTAGTAAGGTATGGAAACTTAAACAATGCAAATTTAAAGAAGGAACCCATAAATATTTTTAACCTATTATATATTTTAAAGCTGTATATATAAAATTTATTCAATCTCTAAATTTAAGAGACTCTCGTTGAACTGCTCAATAGGCAAGTTCATTAATTCTCAATAGGCAAGTGCAAAGCAAGTTCATTAATTCTAAATAGGGTTCATTAAAGGCAAGTGCATTCTCAAGGCAAGTACAAGGCAAGTTCATTAATTCTAAATAGGCAAGTACAAGGCAAGTTCATTAATTTCAAAAAAAAAAATAATTAATTCTCAATAGGCAAGTTTATTAATTCTTAATAAGCAAGTTCATTAATTCTCAGTAGGCAAGTACAACGCAAGTTCATTAATTCTCAAAAAAAATAATTCTCAATAGGCAAGTTTATTAATTCTTAATAAGCAAGTTCATTAATTCTCAGTAGGCAAGTACAAGGCAAGTTCATTAATTCTAAATAGGCAAGTTCATTAATTCTCAAAAAAAAAAAATATTCTCAATAGGCAAGTTTATTAATTCTTAATAAGCAAGTTCATTAATATAAGTACAAGGCAAGTTCATTATTTAATACAAGGCAAGTTCATTAATTCTAAATAGGCAAATTCATTAATTCTCAATATAGGCAAATACAAGACAAGTTCATTAATTCTCAAGTACAAGGCAAGTTCATTAATATGTATTTAAAAAATTTTCAAAGGCAAATTGTTCATTAATTCTCAATGCATGTTCATTAATTCTCAAGGCAAATACAAGACAAGTTTATTAATTCAGTAGGCACGTATAAGGCAAATTCATTAGTTCTTAATAGGCAAAAACAAGGCAAATTCATTAATTCTCAATAGGCAAATACAAGACAAGTTTATTAATACAGTAGGCAAGTATAAGGCAAATTCATTAATTTTCAATATAGGCAAAAACAAGGCATGTTCATTAATTCTCAATAGCCAAGTTCACTTTTCAAAGAAAGGCCTTTTTAAAAATGTGTACAAAAATTACAGGAAAATTATGAAAGTTTCATTGTTTTTTCAGAATGTATAAAAATTTAATAGTTAATCTTGAAGTAAGCTTTAAAATTTTTAGTGACCAAGGGGCTTTTTTTTATGATTAATTAATCAACTTACTGAAGCTGAAAATTTTATAAGAGATGAATGAAAAATTTTAAAATTCATACTTAAAAATTGATAGTCAGGAAATGCAAAAAAATTATTAAAAGTTAATAAATTAAAAGGAAAAGGCTTATAATGATAATATTAAAGATGTATACTCCAAAAAATTTAATTTAAATATAAATATAAAAATTCGTGAAATTCCTTGCGAAAAGTAAACTATAAAAGAGTGTTTGTTTAAATTAGCTTTGTACAATAACATGAAGCCTTCATTGCTCATTTCATTAAATATGTTGTGTGTGTTAATCTAATCAATTACAATTAATAATGTATAATTACTTCAAAATATATTTGCACATTACATAGGCATGTACAGATTATTTTCAATAAAATATTATTAAAATAATTCCCAATAAAATTTTATTTAAATAGAAATTTAAAAATTTGTGAAATTTCTTAAAAAATGTAAATTGTTAATGTAAATTGATTTTGTACAATAACATGAAGCCTTAATTGTTCATTTCATTAATTCAGTTGTGTTGAATTTAATTAATTTTAATTAGTAATCTATAATTAATTAAAAACATATTTGCACATTACATAGGCATGTACAGATTATTGTCAATAAAATATTATTAAAATAATTCTCAATAAAATTTGTTTTCAGGATGCCGATAGTAAACATAATTTATGTTTACTATCTGCATCCTGAAACAAATTTTACCTAAAATACTTCAGTGGCTGGAAGGAAAATTTGAAATGTACATGAATTGGGGTAAATTAATTTCAGGATAGATAAACAGTAAATTTTCAAGTCTCTTTTTAAAAAAGATATGCAATTTTTATCACAGCTTTGAAGGCGGTTTACGTTCAGCAAATCTATAAAACTAAATTACCTTGCTTTAAATAGAATGTGATGATGTATATCCTCAATGTTATTTAAATTTCAACAAGAGCATTTAAAGTGTGTAATCATCTTCTTTTGTGCATGTTGCAGAATAGTGCTATCTTTATAATTTGATAATCTAGCACTTTAAAAAATTCATTCAACTTCATTCAACATTTCCTCAAGTTTCAATCGAAATTATTCATATACATACATGCATACAAATGACATAAAAGTACATAAGATTCTTTTTTACATTGTAATACCTGGAGCAATATGCTGTTATTAAAACTAACAATCTCTCTCCAAACATTTGGATCAGAGAAACGAGTTCACCACTGATAAAGACGCCAAAAATTTTTTGGCTACAAAATATGTTTTAAAATGCACGTCAGCACCCAATTGCTCCAGTTACCGTCACGCATGGCGCACAGCCAGAAAACGCACGCGAAGTAAAAGAAGAAGAGATGCCGCCACTCACAGTTGAGGAGTTTCTCATCTTCCGGCAAGTCGGAGAACCTGTGGCGGAATCGTTTGTCCTGCAGACGAAGCAGCTTGGATCTGTGGAGGGTGGTGGAGGTGCTGCTATTGGACGATGTCAGGGAGACACTGGGCATACTCACACATCGCTTCTCTTGAAGGCACCTGCAACGAAAGCAACAAATCACTTAGTCATATGAAACAAATTGTGCTACAGTGATCACAAATTGTTTTTATCACATTGACAACTATGATAAATGAGCTATCTATGAAAAAAATCACACATATTGAATAACTTGTATCATAGTTGTTGTGTTGTTGTTTCTTATCTCACTTGGTAGACAGCAAGATCTAGACCAAGCCCCGGACACCGAGTGGTCTCATGGTTAAAGGGAAAGGAGCCAACTTCTATTGGGATGGAGCACCCATAGGTTCTAGACCAAGCCCACGAACCCGTGTGGTCTCATGGTTGAAGGGAAAGGGGGCAGCTTCTGTTGGGGTGGAACATCCGTAAGATCCAGAACAAGCCCATGAATCTGTGTAGTCTCATGGTTGAAGGGAAAGGGAGCAGCTTCTGTTGGGATGGAACATCCGTAGGATCCAGACCAAGCCCACGAACCTGTGTAGTCTGATGGTTGAAGGGAAAGGAAACAGCTTCTGATGGGATAGGACACCGGTAGGATCCAGACCAAGTCCATGAACTCCGTGTGGTCTCATGGCTGAAGGAAATTGTCCAGTTTCTGTTGTGATGAAGCACCTGTAGATGGAAGTCTGACTTCGCTCCGTGACCCTTTGTATCAGTCACAATCGTGATAAATGTGCTATCTATGAAAAGGTTTCGGGTTTTGAGTCCCGGCGGTGCTATGGATGTTTGTGGTGGTTCGGAATCCTTTTAAACCGTAGGTCTAGATCTAATATGACTGTAGAGCGTTGGGGACTGACAATCCTACCCCCAAAAAGAATACAAAGTCTTAAAATCTGCCAGTAGGCAGATGATCTTGGTCCATAATGGGGCTATTGCGCCACTGATGATGATGATGACATATTATTGTAAAAAATTTCTCACAATTTTTCTGAATTTTAACCGTGCAAAATATTTGAGCCAAAATAAAAGTAATTTACTTTGGAATTGCAACCAATTTATTTGCTTAAATCATGGGTCAAACTATGGAATTCCCACACATCTGTAAATTTAATCATAAGTATTGTACAGTGAATTCTGATATAGAATAAATATATTATTAAATAAATTATAATTGAACAGAGATTGATAAATATATATTAATTAAATATATAATTACTAAATATATTAATGAAGTATTTCGAAGTTAGCGTAGAATAATAGTTTGTTACATTACTTTATAATATCAATTTAGTTTTAATATTTATGAATGAAAGTGTCAAATGTTTTTTTTTTATCAATAAGTAGAAATTATTTACCTCCAAACTCAAGACGGATGGAAGTTAAAAAAAAAGAAAAGAAACACTATATGAGATAATTAGCAAGATATTTTTTTAAAAGGAGGGGGAAAAAAACAAACCGGCACCGTATTCTTTTAGTTCAATAAATTAAAATGTGATGTTCCTCTGGCATGGCATTTAAAAAAAAAAAATTAAAAATGCAACTGATTTTAATAAAAATGTATAAATTATTTAATATAATTGAACAGACTATTATGAATAGTCTCTCGTCAGAAACATAATATGAAAATTGATTCATTATACTGGACAACTCGAGTCTAAAAGGCTTAATAACAAATGTTGGGGAGGGGAAATACTTCCGCTTATTTGACCCCTATTTTTTGTGCAGCAAAATGCATATGTTCTCAATTTACAGTTTTTATTTCTCTCCGTTATATTTCTACATTTACAGATTTTTAAAAAGTCACACATCACATACAAACAACAAAGAAAAAAAACACACAAGCAGATTGTCACGTTCCAAATTTTATTTATTTAATTCCGAGAATACGTTTTAAATTCGTGTTTTATGTTCCGAGAATTCCGAATAAATAGCCATTTCAATTCGAAAAAGTATGTTCTGAGAATTCCGAATGGATTTTCCCTTTTATTCATTCGAAATACATGTTCTAAGAATTTGAATAATAAATATTCATTTTTCTTTATCTATTCTGAGAATTTTCGTACTAAAACGTTAAAAATTTTTTTTTCTTTAAAAAAGCAAAGCACCGTAAGTTTTTAAGCAATTCTAAAATCTTCATCAAAAAATTGATATAAAAAATAAACAAAACTAAATATAAATAAACTGAAAGAAAAAAAATGAACAGGAAAAAAAAAAAAATTAATATATAAAAATTAAACAAAACTAAATATAAAATGCAGAAGAAAAATTAAGAGGAAAAAAAA
Organism: Caerostris extrusa; assembly: GCA_021605095.1. Classification (NCBI taxonomy): domain Eukaryota; kingdom Metazoa; phylum Arthropoda; class Arachnida; order Araneae; family Araneidae; genus Caerostris; species Caerostris extrusa. Next base: position 20,944 of record BPLR01001728.1, read on the forward strand.
AAAAAATTACTAAATATATATAAACAAAAATTAAATATAAATAAACTGCAGAAGAAAATAAGCAAATAAAAAAGTTACTATATGCATATAACTAAATATAAATAAATTTTAAAAAAAAAAGTTACTATATATAAAAAAAAAAATTTAAATATAAATAAACAGCAGAAAAAAAAAAACAAATAAAAAAAAAAAAAGTTACTATATATGTAAAAAAAAATAAATATAAATAAACTGCAGAAAAAAAAATAAACTAAAAAAAAAATTACTATATATAAAAAAAAAAACTCTTTAAAGAAATAAACGCGCGCAGTTTTGACACCTGTCATGTTATGGATCTAAAGAAAGAAATCACTTTTTACACTTCCTACTCCTTCCTGCTGTTGCCAAAGGGGTAAGCTAAAAGCAAGAGAGAAAAAAGATCTCGTCAGGTAACTTCCGAGATGGATGCACAGGGGGAGCCTCGAGCGACTCATTACAGGGGGTCAACGAACCTTCGGCGGTGTCTCGCGACAGCAGACCCTCTAAGCAAACAAGGCGGCGAGATGTAATTTTGCAGCAATTTGAGAGCCACGGAAAACTTAATAGCCAGAAGGAAAGGAACACAAACAGGAACAATTCTTTCTGCAATATACATTTGCTGAAAGAATTGGTTGGCTATCGATTATTGATTTTCAGGAGTTAAAAACCTACCTGTTTGTTGGTATGGTTTACAAAAATACATGATAATTTCCAACTTTAATTTTATGTTAACCTTTTATTTAAAAGTGGTTTAAGTACCCATGTAAAAAAAAAGCAAATTATTGATTTATAAAGTTCATGAGTTAATAATGAGTTAATTAGATATAGGTTAGTTCTGCTTATATTTATAGCAAGATAGTAAATGATATACAATCGATTAAAAATTTTTGTCCAAACCTTTTTGATTATTTAAATGGAAATCATAACTTTAAATATCTCAATCTATTCATAAATCGAATTATGTCTCTTTCAAATAAAAGCGGGTTTTTCATTTTTTGACCACTTTTAATATTTTTAGTGGTTTATTTTTTTTTAAATTTCTTTCACGAGCGTTTTCATACATGGGCTATGAGTTACTTGGGGCATAACGCAGTTGGCAATACAGAGACAGTTAATCTTTATGCCATAAGCAAGGGTTGAACCACTATTACTCATTTAGCACTACCCAGGGGGCACGTGTAGCTTGAAGATATGCTGTGGACGCAAATATCTTCTACCAAAAACGCTCTACGGTCATATTAGACAGGGACCTACGGTTTTAAAGTGGATTTTGAACCACTACAAACAACAGAGCACAGCCAGCACTCGAACTCGAAACCTGTGACACCATGCGCTAGTCACTCAGTCATTAGCCCCAAAAGTATATATATATAATCTATCTATATTATATATAATATATATATATATAATAGATATGTAATTACAATTTTGAAATAATTTAACAATAAAAGCCTGTATATTTTTTCAATATCATACTACACAGAAATGTTTTTCATGATATATTGTCGTTACATATAGTCTTGTAATATAAAAACTTGATAGTCTATGCAATCTTATTACATACTTTTCAATGTTAGTTACCAATTTAAGGACTATTTTAAATAGATCTACTTCATCTGCTTTCATTAATTTTTTTCAATGCAAACTACAACATTTTTACACGAAAAACAAAAAGTAGCAAAAAAGGAAGATTTTGCACTTTTTACTGGATTTCTCTCTCACACACACAGGTTATATTACAAAACAACCAGAAAAGAATTTTCATAAGAGCAAATGTATTATTAAAAAACTACAATGGAAGATTAATCTTTCTAAATAAAGAAAAGAACATAATGGATAGAAGAAATTATCGATAACATTTCAGAATAAACTGGCTGAAAAGAAGAATACTATTTACATTTGATACCAATGTTACTTTAATGGTTGCAATAATAAATCTAAAACTTCGAGAAGTAGATAAAATGATTATTTTGTTAAGATATATTTCTAATTGTTTTCTTGTCTAAAAAAATCAGCTTGTTTAATATACTCCTTATCACAATGTCAGGAACCCTGCTCAGATTGGAATCGTCTCGCTCGAGATGCACGACGACGGAAGTCATACGTTATCGTGATGTATGATCTCGAACTGAGAATTGGAGAGGAGGAACTACTTTCAGTGGTTCAACTACTTCAGTCAGTTCAGATTTCAGTTAAGCTGAAGTTAAAAGCAAACGGCCAAAAGATCGGTATGGCAATCTCAAACCTCTTCAAGGATGAATTTTATTAAATGTTAAAAAATTTTTAGATACTTTATGTGATTATACCTCATTCATATCAATAGTAATTCTACGATAGTAAAAAAAAAAAAAAAAAACCCTTTTTTTTTTCATTTTCCATTTTGGTAGACAGCAACATCTAGACTAAGTTCAAGAACCCATGTGGTCTCATGGAAGGAGGAAAAGGGGGAGGAAAGCTTCTGTTGTGATGGAGCAGCCGTAGTCTGACTTGGCTCCATGACGCTGAAGAAGGAGGACAGTGCCTTCCGGGATTGTAAGGGGTACTACCCTGCATACCTATATATATACTATACCGCTGCATGAGAAAACCCGGAAAACTCCCACCAGGTAGTCCGACTGACGAAGTCAAGACGCTAAACACCTCAAACGCCATCGAGTCTCCTCGTTTTTTTTTGAAATAGTGTCTACTAAAAAGCGGCCAGCGTATTGAACCTCAGTCCTAATGCTCACCAGCAGTGCACGTTACCACTGAGCCACGAATCGGGCAAACTATGTTAAGTTACTGGTAGAACGAACGCGCCGTATAATGTAAACAGCAGCAAGTGTATGAGTGGAATAGAAAAGCAGCAAGTGTATGAGTGGACAGCAGAAAGTGTATGAGTAGAACAGAAAACTTAAAAATGTTGTGGCATTTGTAAAAGACGCTCCTCATCCTAGTCCAGAGCCGACTGATTGATTGGAAGCTTTAACAAAAGAAAAATCAAATGACGAGAAATGTGGTTTTCGATTAAATGGAGATGTGCATCGAGTGATGTGAAATACTAGTGATGTATGACACAGTAGCCAATTAAAAGAATGTTTTTTTCTAAATTCAGGCACTTGTTTTGAACAGTAAGGAGATTACGAAAAAAATATTGCACATGAGTTTTTCATATGCTTAACAAATTATTAAATTATGAAATTTTTAAAATGCTTGTTAGTCGGAAAAAAAAAAAAAAAAAAAAAAACATAATCAAACCAACATGTATGGCCTTTGAAATATTCATCTTTCGTAATTTTTGTTGACAGGAATTTTGAGTTTCATTTTTTTAACACAGGCTAATGCTGTCTAATATTATGTAATACTCACAAAGCAATGTTATCGAGTTAAATAAAATATTATCAGCGTCGACATACTACGAAGTTGTTTGTTTTCGTTGTTGTGAAATTTTGTAGTAAAGAATTACCCAGATTTTAATTTATTTTCGACAGGTTAAATACAGATAAGTTAAAAATTGTTTGTATTCTGTTAATTACTTTATTCCTTCACATACATTATGTTTTTCGCCCAAACCGAAATTAAATTAACACACAAGTAACATGTGAATATTGAAATCTACAATGTTATATAGTTTTTTTTTTTTATAAAAATATTTATTGTTAGATTTTAATATTATTCAGTTACTAAATAAACATTGTGACCGTGCTTCCTCCTACGCACGAACAAGAGCGCCCTCTGACTTCGGGAGAAATGGCAAATAGGTCTCGAGACCCTCACCCAAGAGGAAGTATAGCGCAACCTGCGCACCCGCTAAGAAACGTTTCGTTTATAGTCTCTCATGAAGAGAGAAAATATGTTTAGTGTAACCTTGCGTAGTAGTTTGCCGACAGACTCATCTTTGCCTACATTCTGCGCTTAGCTGAGTATCGGGTTTTCAGCTTAGAAGTGGAATCCTTCCACGAATTTATACTTATTTGTTTTTAAATGTGTTAAATAATGCATGTTCTTTAATTGTATGCGTGTGATATTTGTGCGTGTGTCAATAAAGCTGTGGATTCTCCAACCTGTGCCTCAAGTATTTCAACCCAACCGCAGTTATAATCGGGCTTCGACACTACAACATCATAATATTTTAAAATTATGTAGTGATTAAAAAAATCACTAAAAATACGTTAGTAAAAATATTAAAATTACTTTTATAACCTTAAAAGGAATTTATTAAAAAAAAAAAAAAACATGTAATAATTTTAATTAATTTTATTAAACGTTCCGATTATTTTAGAAGCAATAATATTAAATCTTACATTTATTTTTTCGAAAAATCCAAAGAAGTAATTAAATAAAAAATACCAATGCATTTCTTTCAGCATATAAAAAATTAGCGTTCGTTTCATATACATTATTATAATTATTCCCAATCTAAAAATTTTTAATAACTAAACTAATCTCAGAAATAACATATAAACCTACAATTTTGACATTTTTATGTGTTATATAATCTAACTTTGAGAACATTCCAGAAGTTATAAATTAATTAAAAACTTAAAAAATAGGTAATTCATGTCATACTTCCACATTAGTTTTTTTTATTTAAAAATTTTAAATTTTAACAGTATTATTTTAGAAGAGATATAAACGAAATATAAGACAAAAGTTAGTTAAAAAATTGATCTCGATTAAAAATGTAGTTTAATTATTAGTTTGAAAGAAATGGTCTACTATATTGTTTGGACAGAAAAGTTTTTTTACTATTTGTTTAAAAGTTTATTAAAAAATTATTAAAAGTTTAAATTTAGTAACTATTAAAGTTAACGGTTAATTACTATTAAAAATTATTATTTTTTACTATTTTGACAGAAAAGTTAAAATATTTGAAGGGGAAAAAAAAAGAGAGAGATTTGCAAAATCGAGAATAGAAAAGATTTTTATTATAGAAAGAAAATTAATTTTAAAAGTTATTTGACCAAATATTTAATTTTTTTTATTAATGACTGAATTTTTATTTCAATTTATCACTTGTTCTTATCAGAATACTTTCTTGTTCGAATTTCATTATGAAAACGATTTTTAAAACCAATTAAACTATTAATTAATTTATTTACAGATAAAAAAAAACAAGAAAGAAAGTAAAAAGAAAATTCCACTTTTGGTAAACAAACTAAAATGAGTTGCCACAAGAAAAAATAAAAAAAAAAGCCACTTGTTTCCATGGTTGAAAATCATAACAATTTTTTTCAATAAGAAAAAAAACAGAAATCGAAGCATATCACAGTTTGCGTGAGAGGATAAATAATCGGTATCTTTCTTTCTTTTTTTTTTTTTCAGTCTATCTAAAAATCTGGAATAATTGACCTGTTACAAGAGAAAAGAGACTCTCAAATGTGTCTCGCGCAAAGTTCAGTCAATGAAGGTCATCAAACTAGAATATCGTTTGGCATGGAAAGAGAAAGAAGAATCGTTTGCAAAAATTATTACTCGAAGGCATTGTGATTATAAAACAGAACGCTCTTTTAAAGGCGAGAACTACAAGCTTGCCTCATATTTATTACCTTACCTCATATTTATCATGTTATATTATTATGCTTTATATGTCTCATGCTTACCTCATACTTATTACCTATCATATTTATCATGCTATATTACTATACTTTATATTTCTCACTTTACCTCATATTTATTACCTTACACCATATTTATCATGCTATATTATTATACTTCATATTTCTCATGTTAACCTCATATTTATTACCTTACCTCATATTTATCATGTTATATTATTATACCTTATATTTATTACGTTTACCTCATATTTATCATGTTATATTATTACATTTCTAATGTTTACCTCATATTTATCATGTTATATTATTATACTTTATATGTCTCATGCTTTCATACTTATTACCTATCATATTTATCATGCTATATTACTATACTTTATATTTCTCACTTTACCTCATATTTATTACCTTACTCCCATATTTATCATGCTATATTATTATACTTCATATTTCTCATGTTAACCTCATATTTATTACCTTACCTCATATTTATCATGTTATATTATTATATTTTATATTTCTCATGTTTACCACATATTTATCATGTTAAATTATTATATTTTATATTTCTCATGTTTACCTCATATTTATTAACCTTTACCTTTTTTTTAAACACTTTACAACAACAATGAATTTATAGCATCTCACACAGCGTAAACGTTATTTTAAAAAAGCAACTAAATATTATTTACACCATTATTATTATTATACACTATTATAATATTATTTACACTAGTATTATTACAGACTATTATAATATTATTTACACTATTAATTTATATTTTTATTAAAAAATGTACGAAATAATAAAGCATTTTTATTGTTTTGAGCTTCAATAAATTCTGCTCTTTAAGACTGTTTACAGTTTTCACGATTTGTAGCTTAAAATTCTCATTGATTATTCCTTTAATTTAGAGTTCCTACTCCAAATAAATTATATTTCATTAAATAGATAAATCGAAGTAAAAACACATAAGAACCTCTTCGCATTTAACACATTGGACGATGACAAAAACATGACATTTAACATAAGTGGACTATGAATCCACTTATGTTAAATGTCGTGTTTTGTCATCGTCCAATGTGTTAAATTATAGACCAATGCTGTTTAGAGAATCCTGTCATCTGCAATTTTTTAATTTTCCTTCCTTCAATAACTTATTTAGGGGAATTTGTTTTTAAGAAAAATCGAGATCGATTGATAGTAAATAGAGAGCTTACACTGTATTCAGTAGACAACGAAAAAAAAAAAAATGTGAGACAGAGAGCATTTTATTTGAGATTTTCGATCAGATATTTACGATCACTTTATAGTCCTCAAGAAAATTCTACTAAAATTAATCACGTGTTGTGATGGATCTCCATTTGTAGGGCAAATGTACGTCTTCTCACAGCTTGACGTCACAGCTTGGAATCTTTTACTTTTATTTAGATCAATATGCATCCAGTTTAAGATGAAGAATGTTTATATTAGGATAACCAAATTTAGACTTCAACCTTCATTTTTCTAGATCTTTCAATACTTCATTAACTTGTTTTTTATCCCGCTTGGTCTACAACAACATCTAGACCAGGGGTGGCCAACCCAAATGATCTTGCGGGCCACTTTGGAAATACATTGTAACTCCGCGGGCCGCATAAAAAATTATACATCTCCATATTAGATTTAGACACTAAAGACATTATACTCACCCCCACTATAGACATTTTTATATTCATAAAAATGTCTATAATGGGTCTGTACATTTTTATATTCTGTTATATTAGATGTTCCAAGATACGTGCGCATCATGAGTTCGCAGAATATAATTTAATTATTCTGTAAAATCATAAATAAAACAAACAATATCTGTCATATATTCAGAAGACTATTATTTTAAAATCAAAATTAATTTTTTTTTCTTAATTTCGACAGTCAATTTTTGAATATATGGATGCACACACAATGTATTATTTAATACATTGTTTTTCACTACTTTGGCCCTTCTAAAATAAATATACTTTTTGTAAAAGTGTGATAAATCTCATGGGCTGGAAAAATGCTTAAGGCGGGGGCCACGGGTTGGCCACCCCTGATCTAGACGAAGTCCATGAACCCGTGTGTTTTCATGGAAGGGGTGTGGCAACTTCTGTTGTGATGGAGCCCCACAGGTAGAACTCTGATTTGGCTCCGTGACGCTGAAGAAGGAGGGCAGTGCCTTCCTGGGAGGACATTTTAATGGGAACTACCTCGTATTTGTATAACTTATAGGAGAAAATCCGGAAAACTCTCATCAGGTGGTTCGACTCACGAGGCAAGATACTGAACATCCCAAATGCCATCGAGTCTCCTCGTTTTTTGAAACAGGTCCAAAAAAAGCCGCCAGCGGATTGAACCTCCGCCCTAATCCTCATCAGCGGCACACGTTTACCACTGAACCACAAGTTTGAATTCCAATAACGCCACAAGTAACAAGAACTTTTGTAATGGGGTTGCACTTATATAGCATAAATACAGCTCTGAGTTCGGGATAGATATTTTACCACGTGAAAAAACGTATAATTTTAATTTAGAAATCACTGCAGGTATAACTTTTCAATTCCTTCTATTAGCTCACACTCGCCCTATATATATCTTGTTCAAATTTTCAATCGTTCATAAAATACTTTTTATTCCTCCACTCAAGTTCAAATACATTTTTTAAACTTGTAGTGGATGACACTTGATGTTAATATAGTTTTTTCGAATATTAATTCATTAATTAAATTGAATTACTTAATTTTAGTTTTTTTTAGATTTAAGTTGCATATATCTACCAATAGATGGCGCCAGAGGCAAGAGAAAAATTTCAGCTTCATTTATAAAGGACTTTCTGCAATATAGTTAAAAAAAAACTAGGAATTGACTTTAAAATTTTTTTTTTTATATTACTTGTTTCATACTATTTTATATATTTTAGAATCCAACGTAAAACACATTTATGAAAAAAAATTATCTTTATAAAGTAGAATTGAAAATTTGTAGATTACATAAATGAAATTACACAAAAAAGTGCAACAAATGTTTCATGATTAAAAAAAAAAAAAAAAGAAGAAAGAAAAAAAATGTATCAAAAGCGTGCCACCAATGCGGTAGACGAACTCGCAACCATGGATGGTTGATAAAATATATGTTTAAACTGAGTCATGGATTATGATAAAGCAAGGAATCCTGATGTTTCAAGGTAAATAAATATTTTGCTTTGTTCATTTTTGATTCATGCGGTTACATAGGTGTCCGAAATCTAGGTTGCGTATTTTTTTATTTCCTATTTACCGACTTTTAAGTTATGAAAAAGAAAAATCTGATTCTCGTAAGCTTTCAGAAATGAAATAATATATTTAATGAATCTAATAAATTTAATTATGTAACTCACAAAGAATGAATGCGATATTGGATATCATTTCTTTAATTATTATGGTAGTTATATTTAAGAAATTGAACGAGAAGTAAGTTAATAAATAAATAATTTCTTTCTTTTGTAAATAATATTTAAACTTTTCTTAATACAATTCCACATTATCAGAAAATAAATTCTGATTTTAAATGGAACAATAAAAATAAAAAGAAAAAAAAAACCATTAGAAAAGATCTAGAAAAAAAAAAAAAGTTGCTAAACAGGCACATAGATATAATAATTTGATCCTTTCAATTTTATTAAAAACGTTATGAAATAAAACCAATATAATACAAATAAAGATTGTATTGTTCTCTAATTAAAAAAAGATTTGACAGAGAAGTAAACTATTACAAAAAGACCTAACAAATTCAGGTGCTAATATATTCTTTATTAGATATACAGATAAACTTTTTTTGTTTCCAATGGAAAATTTGCAAGACGACAGATATCATTAAAACAATAAATACAAAGAACAAAATAGAAACATATGACATCTGTTAATCCATCCACTTAAGTCTGGCAATCCAATAACGCTTCCATAAAAAAGAAACATATACATAAATTAATTTAAAAAACATCTTAATTAATTTAATTTTAATTAATTACGATTTAGAAAAGACATTTATTTTCTAATTAGAAATAGGTAACAGCAGCCTTAAAAACAAAAAGAGCTATTTTTATAAGGCTGTATATCCATCTATATTCATAAGCTCTATATCCATAATGAAATATTATTTCCAATACTCTTAATAAATGTTATGAAAAAAATATATATATATACACTATTTCCTAACTTTATATAACGGGCCTCTAAGCCACACACATTTTAATTAAATGCGATTATTTTGCAGTGTAGACCATTGAATATTTAGAGAGTTTTATTAGATAAATCTAAATAATGGATCAGATAAATTAAATCTAAGCATTTAAACAAATAATTAATTCATCATTGTTTATTATTTAAAAACAAAACACATACAAATAATAAAATAATCTACCTATGAATTGTAAAATAATATTCGTATAAGTTCCAAATTTTGGACATAGATAACTTTATAACTGAATTTTCATACTTGCATGATACGGGGCAGAATCTTTTAGAAAGTGATAAATAAACATATTGTACCTCATACAAACATTTTAAACCTTTTTATGACTTATTTCAATTTTGATCAATTTTCGTAGAACACTCACTTTTCAGAGAAACAGAATTTTGGAAACTCTTTTCTCAATCGAACACCGAAAGTAATGGCCAAGAAAAAAAAAAAAAGGAACAAACTATTCTTTTTTATTACTGTAAAGCATAAAAAAGGGGACATCTCAACTCTTCATAAATGTCAAACACGAGCACGATTATTATTTCAATATCCCAAAAAGAATAACATAACATGATTAACTAAAAGTAACTGTAACTGCCAGAATGACTTTTAGCATGAATGCATACACAACAAAGTAAAAGAGACAGCGAGGGCATTTCTGCCTCATCTAATTTAGCGAATGGTGGTCGTTTGTTAAAAAGGGCTCATTGTCTTTAGTCAGTGGCCACTAAATATGCATTAAGCCCTTGACCACAGAAAGGTCAGGGGTCTGTTAGGAGAGAGATGAGGGGGAAGAGGGGGAATGCGATCCGTCAACGGATGAGGATATGCGGCTAGTAAAAACACAAAAAATAAAAACCTGCTACTGGAAGCCATGCAACGGATGCAGCTTATTTATGATACAGCTGCCAGTCGTCAGATCTTCATTGGGTGGACACTTAGAGGCAGCTGGGAATTGTAGTATGGCTTGCTTTATCAATTATTATAAACATTAACAAACTTTTCCCTATTAGCAATAACAATGAATAATTGTATTTCTATTAAAAGTAATAGAATAAAATAAGCATATATATTTATATTATTTTTTTTAGAAAGAAAAGTGGAAAAATTAAAGATTTTTTTTTATGTGTGATTAGAGCAAATTTTATTTTATGTTTTATTTTTTTAATGGGCCCTGACTGGCCGAGTGTCTGGCACTCTGGCGCTCCAGGTTTCGAGTTCGAATCTCGGCGGTGCCATGGATGCTTTTAGAAGTTCGGAATCCACTTTAAGCCGTAAGTCCCGGTCTAATATGACTGTAGAGAATTGGGCGCAGGGCTGACAACCCTACCCCTTAAGTTAGCATCACAGACCCAAGTCAGATTTCCATCTACGGGTGCTCCATCGCAACAGAAGTTGCTTCCTTTTCCCTTAAACCATGAAACCACACGGGTTCGTGGGCTTGGTCCAGATGTTACCAGATACACACGTGCGATTGAAGGATATTGATATTATCGATGCGAAGACAAATTGCTGCTTTTATGCAGTTAACCCTCTATAATTCTTCACTATTAAAAATTTTCACCCCCTAAAATATTACAGCAAATATTAAATGAAACTAAATGAATAAAATTGTAAAATATTCTACAATTAGACCAGGCCATTTCTGTAAAAAATTCTAAATTTTCCATTTTTCCCTCGTGAAAAAACAATTAAAAAAAAAATGCTTGACGATAAGAGTGAAAAAAAAAATGCTGATGACGTTGAAGATTTTCCCCAATTAAAACACACTAGAATAGATTAAATTATTAAGCCAAAATTAAAGAAATAAAGAGAGCAATGACCGAGAATTAAGAAAGCAAGAAGACTGGGCTGTGAATGAAAATTGTCTTTTTTTTATAATTCTATAATCATAGAAGAGATAATTTGATTAAATCTCATTGTGATTTCCATGGTATAATAATTTCTAAAGTAAAGCCAAAGTAATAGCATAAGATAGTTTTTTTTTTTTTTCCAATGCAGCTGGCAAACACATAGACAGCTTGGTCTTGGATGCCTTAAGGCAAGCGCTGCACAGACGTACTCACTTTGCATTACCCAGGAGCGCCTGTAACGTGAAGATAAGCCACGGACGCGAAGTAACAATGCCCCCGTAACGTTCTACGATCTATTAGACCGGGACCTACAGTTTAAAGTGGATTCGAACCACTACACACATCCATGGCACCGCCGGGACTCGAACCCGAAAAACCTGTGTACCGAGGCCAGAGCGCTAGCCACTCGGCCATTCAGGCCCGCATAAGATATTAAGAAAATGAAAATTTAAAAAAAAAAACAACTCGAGCAACGAAAATGCTGAAAATGAAATTGAACACCAAAAGAAAACCATGCAAACCTTAATTCGCATTCGTCGGAATATTACTCTATTGCAATACATAATATAGTCAATAAAAATCTAAAAGCCTTAACCTTTTTCCTGTAGAAATTAGAGATCTTAATACAAGCAATTCTATAATGGATTATTCTATGCACCATTTTATTTATCATGTAAATATGTATAATAACATCCCTCCCGCGCGGTTTTGCAGCGAACTGGTCAAGTGACTAAGAAAGACTTCGTTATTGCAGTGCATTGCACTCGCTGTTTTAAAAATCAAGTAGAATTGGCGACAGAGAGTCTGGCATCTTTAGTCGGATTGCCTGATTTGGTGTTTTCTGAGCTCACACCAATATGCGGAGCAGTAGTTCCTGAAAGTCTAGTTTATTGGCCAACATAAAGGTGTCGTTTGATTTGTCGCACTACAGCTAATTAGACCGGGACCTACAGTTTAACGTGGATTCCGAACTGCTAACAAACGTCCATGACACTGCAGGATTCGAGCCTGAAGCACCAAAGGCCAGAGAGCTAGCCAATTGACCACCAGGCCGCCCAACAATAAAAGGTTGCAAAAAAGCAGTGATAAAAGGTTACAGTATCATATTTTGAACAACTAATTGTTGAAAGATATACTATTTTGGATAATTATAATAAAAATTTAGTTTTACTTTCTAAAAATTTAGTTCTTGAACTCTTAAACTTATATCGATATTTTTTATATAGAATTTTTCTTTTTTTATCCATTTCTTATTTATAGAAACACATTCAATGAAAGATAAAAAAAAATTAAATAAAAACTTAAATTTGTACTTATATCTAAAAAAACAAAATAATAAAAAAATTAATTTTCTTTTATTTTTATGCAAATCTTAGACGTGCCGACGAAAAATCTTGATCTTTAGAAAACAGAAAAAAGATTCATACAAATTTAGCAAAAAAAAAAAAAAAAAAACAAAAGAAAGAATAAAAAGAAACCGCCGTATATAATGTAAGTAATGACTCTGTTTTCAACGTAACTATGGCAACGGACAGATTTCAACGGGAGCTGTATTTGTAAGGAAAATGATATCTGAGTAGTAGGAGAGACCATAAAATAGGAAATTTCGTGAGGAATGTGATCAGGACTTCATGTTCGATTCACTGAAGCTGAAATTCGAATTAAGTCAATCAGGAGCTTTACAAAATTCTGTTTTCTCTTTCTTGGAAAACATTGGTTGAACTTTGGCGTTTCGATCAGATATTCATGTCGCTATTCAGTCTTCAGATTAGAAGAGAAATAGAAAGATTGAGAATTCAGTCAATTTTGCTTACTTTATACACAAAGTTTATTTGGAGCAGACTTTCAATCCAAGATAGTTTCGAATTCATAATAGAAATTAATTCATCGTTAGTTTATGGAATAAGCCCATTTATTTTTACAAGTCGTTTTTAATTTTTAAGTTAACCTTACATAGGAATATTTTGTTAAAAAGCTTAACAAATGCTAATTTTTTAAAAAATATTTGAAATTACAGTTTTGCTAAACTAAAAAAGCCTTTTTTTCCCAGAAAAAATAGTACATATTGCGCTCTGGTGTTTGGTGCCACAGTGGGCCTAGGGCTGACAATCCTTCCCCGTAAAAAGAAAAAACCATCTCCCGCATCGAAATCCGCCAATAGGCAGACCACCATAAAAAGGGCTAAACTAGCCCATGGCGCCAATGATGATTGTGATGCTGATGAGTACATATTACATAAATAGAAAATGAAATTAATATAAATGTTTTGCCGTTGTCAAGGTAGCTATGTAGATGTTTTCTTGCTATTTCCTAAGTAACATCAAATGTGGATTAATTAGCCAAGAAGGACTTTTACAAAAGCAATGTTTTTTGTGTAGTATAGTAGGTTCTCTGTATGATATACTTAATAAAGCTGCATCTGCTGCAAATATGTCTTTATAAAGAAAGACAAAAGTGGTTGTCTTTAAAAATATGTGCTTAGACATATTTTTTTTTTCCTTATCCTACTTATAGACAGCAACCTCTAGACCAAGTCCAAGAACCCGCGTAGGTAGAAATCTGACTTGGCTCCGTGAAGCTGAAGAAAGAGGGCAGTGCCTTCCGGGAGGATTTTTAGGGAGAACTAACCTACATATGGGTATCGTATGAGATAAAACCCCGGGAAACTCCCACTAGGTAGTGCGATTAATGTGGCAAGATGCTGAACATCCCAAACGCCATCAAGTCTCTTCGGCTTTTTGAAACAGTGTGTACAACAATGCCGCCAGCTGATTGAACTTCCGCCTAATGCTTACCAGTGGCGCGCATTGCCACTGGGCCACGAGTCGGACATGCATAGATATAGATATAAATATGCCATTTTATGAAAAATGCATATATTGCATTAAAAAGTGCACGATTTAATTAAATACTAAAAAAAAATTTACATCTAAAATATTTTAGAAAGTAAATTTCATCGGGTATTTAAATATTCAAGACGAAGAAATATTTAATTCCCATTTTAACTTGGCGTTACTGGAGAAATCTGACGTTTCTCCAGAACAAAAAAGTTGAAAAAAACGAAACACCATGCCGGGAAACAACAAAGAGAGAGCCTCAACCTTTTTCAGATGACACAAACCGATCACTGTTCTCAAAATAAGTCTTTTTAACATCTACAGAAATAACCTCCGTGTGTTCCCGACACCAGAAACTAGTTCATGTTACGTTTCACTCTTACGTACCACATGCGATTTCATGAAAGAACTCGTTGTGACCATTGAGCTTTAAAAGATCCAATCGTCCAATGAAAAACCAGGACAAAAGTGGGGAGAAAACGGAGGTAGAAACAATGTCTTTTCTCACCTCCGCCCTCGCTCACTTCCAGGTGAAAGCTTTATTGTTCGATTGTGCACTCTGAAGGATTTATTTTTTATTTTATTTTTAATTTAATCCGCAAACATTTTCTATTGTCCTGCGAAAGCATAGTGAGCTCTGTGATATGCGTTGCTCCAAATTTCCCCCATACTTTCTTTCGCCACGCTCTTGTGCACAATTGAGAGTGGAACACGCATGAAAGTGTAACTCTTTGATTTAATTAAGTGATTAGGTATAGGAATAACAATTTAATTCTGGCTGTCTTAATTTCTGATAGATTTAACAGTTTTTCTTTTTCACTCTATTTTAATCCAAGTATTAATACAAAAATAGAACCATTAAATCCATTAAAGTGATGTGATTGGATTTTAATAGAGTGGAATTAATGATTTTTTAATAGTTCTATAAATTTATTTTCATTTAGTTTTAGAATGTGGATTTTTTTTTTTAAAGTCGTTGTTTTTTTTTAAAGATTTTATTGGGTACGACACCAAATGAAGTGCAATGCTGTTGACACCCTTTTCTTCTTACAGAACATGCCTACCCTGGATAACGTTGAAGACGCTACATTTTTCCATATCAATGGCAAATGGCAAAGTAACCATCATTTTCAAATAATAATGCATAAATGGATTTCTTATTTGAAGATAAATAAGACCTAATACCTTCAATAAAGAGATTGAAACATATTGGACATTATTACTTTTGCAAATTTAATAACTATTAAATAATGAAATGATTCAAAATTATAATAAATAACTACAAAATATATAAATTAAATAGGTTTTATGAGTTTACTTTAAAAAAATATAGAAAATTAATAGTCGTAAATATATAATATAAATATTATGAAACATTTTACTTTTATTGGGTGGTCATTAGACATGCCCTTTTTATTAGTTATTAAACTAATGTCCTTTTATTAGTCCATTAGTATATAAATATCATGCAAGAATTAAAAAGTAGGGAAAAACCCACGAATGCTCATAAATGCCTATGACTATTGATTGCTTGTTTTACTGTCAACTAAATAGAAAAATGACATAACAATAAAAAACTTTTTAAAAATTCTGTATAAATATATTTTTCTTCATGTCCATTTAGTATATAAATATGATGCAAGAATTAAAGTAGCTAAAGACCTAAGAATGTTTATAAATGCCTATGACTATTGATTCTCTGTTTTTGCTAACAACTAATCAGAAAAGTGATATTATATTTAATAATTATAACATTTGAATTTTTAATAACTCAGCATAACTATATTTTTCTTAATGTTCACAGTGTAATAACTAATGCCCATTTATTAGTATGTAAATATGATGCAAATTAAAGTAGAAAAAGCCCACGAATCTTCATAAATGTATATGACTATTGATTCCTAGTTTTACTGTCATCTAATTAGAAAAATGACATATTTAAAAATTATAACAACAAATTTTTTTGTTAATAATTCTGCCTAACTATATTTTTCTCAATATACTTCTTGAAATATTTACGACGCAAAAATGTATAAGTAATATGAATTTTATATAAAATATAAAAATTAAAAATATAAATAAAAATATATGAACTAAAACTGCGAGACCAAATTTCACCACATAACTATGTATATCAGCCATTACAAAATTTCACAATTTAGGAACAGCATGCACGTGTGTATTCAACATAAAAAAAAAAAATGGTGAAAAAAATAATAATAACAGCGGCGATGTTTTCAAAAAAAAATCTCGCTTTTTTTTTTGTGTTAAAAATTCGCATACATTTTTGAACGCGAGAGCTATTTCATATTTCACATACCGCAAAATTTCCATAACAGTGATATTTTTCCATGTATTTCCTCAAGGTTCTATTCGAATAACAAATGCCTTTTTTTTTTTTTTTTTTTTTTGCCGTTCAAAAAAAGTTTCTCGTAAAATCTGCAAGACACACACAGATTTTGTTTTTAAATGTCACGATTTTTGTCACAACACGATATTTTGAAACATTTCTTGGAAATGAAGCAGCTGATGCATTAAAACAGAAAAGCAGCAAGCAGATACAATTAGAAATGTATTGGGGAAAAACCCATAAGTAGGGAAAAAAAAAAACAGTGTAAGAAAAGGGGCGACCAGAGCAATGAATCATTCAGACAATAGGATTCAAAAAGAATTATTGTGCGTTTACACTCCCTGCAAAAAATATATATATATATATACATCCCATGTGTTTGTTTCCCACAAGAAATGTTCTCGTATAAAATCAATCATGCACATATTTTGAATTGCTGATTTTTGTGACATTGATTAAAAATTCTTTTCTTTCTCTCTCCATGATTTATAAGAATGTTTTTATCATTTTGAAGAGTATGAAAGCAGCATTGAAAATAAAAAATGCAAAGAAAATTAT
Source organism: Caerostris extrusa (assembly GCA_021605095.1). Classification (NCBI taxonomy): domain Eukaryota; kingdom Metazoa; phylum Arthropoda; class Arachnida; order Araneae; family Araneidae; genus Caerostris; species Caerostris extrusa. The sequence goes on from BPLR01001728.1 coordinate 38,337, forward strand.
GTGGAATTTTAAAGTTAAAAAAAAATCAAACAAGAACTTCTTATTTTGGCTCATATAAAAATCGTAAATTTTTGGAAGACATAACTGAACTCTTAACAAAAATGAATAAACAATGGTAAATAATTTCACACAGAATTAGATGGACGTCCCATAAAAAAATGAACTGTAAATATTTCATAAAAAATCTACTCCAGTATGCTAGAAAAGTGATGTTCATTGTAGTTTGCGATTTGATACAGCAATAGAACTCTGTTTCATTTATAGGTAATTGACTAACTATCCCTTATGCTGACTAATTAGCTTTTATATTGTTCAAGAATACTGATGAATTAATGACACGCAATTTGACTAACTAACTCTTATGTTGCTCAAGATTACTGATGAATTAATGGCATCCAATGTGTACTAACTAGCTCTTATATTGTTCAATACTACTGATGAATTAATGACACACAATGTTGACTATCTCTTATGTTGGTAAAGACTGTTGATGAATTATTTACACATATTGTTGACTAACTATCTCTTACCACTGTGAAACATTTCTTGGAAATGAAGCAGCTGATGCATTAAAACAGAGTGCTGCAAGCAGATTCAATTAGAAATGAATTGGGGAAAAACCCAGAAGGAAGGAAGAAAAATAGTGTAAGAAAAGGGGCGACCAGAGCAATGAATCATTCAGACAATAGGATTCAAAAGAATTGTTGTGCGTTTACACACCCTACAAAAAAAAATATCCCATATGTTTGTTTTCCACAAGAAGTGTTCTCGTATTAAATCAATCAGCACATATTTTGAATTGCTGATTTTTTGTGACACTGGGATTAAAATTCTTTTTTTTTTTTTCTCTCCATGATTTATGAAAAAATGTTTTTTATTATTTTGAAGAGTTTGAGTAAACAGCATTAAAAATAAAATACGAAGATGCAAGGAAAATTATGTGAAGTTTAAAGATAAAAAAAAAAAAACAAGCATTTATTATTTTAGCTCATATACAAACCCTAAATTTTTTGGAAGATAGTATATTACAGAACTGACACAAAAAAAAAGTGAATAAACAATGATAAATAATTGCACATAGAAATAGAAGGACACGGCGTAAAAAATGAACTGTAAATATTTCATAAAAATCCACTCCAATTTGCTAGCAAAGTGAGATTCAATATCATCGGCAATTTGATAGAGCAAAAAGCTCTGTTTCATTTATAGGTAACTGACTAACTATCTCTTATGTTGTTCAAGACTATTGATGAATTAATGACACTCATTATTAACTAACTATCTCTTATGATGTTCAAGACTATTTGATGAATTAATGACACTCATTATTAACTAACTATCTCTTATGATGTTCAAGACTATTGATGAATTAATGACACTCATTATTTAACTAACTATCTCTTATGATGTTCAAGACTATTGATGAATTAATGACACTCATTATTAACTAACTATCTCTTATGATGTTCAAGACTATTAATGAATTAATGACACTCATTATTAACTAACTATCTCTTATGATGTTCAAGACTATTAATGAATTAATGACACTCATTATTAACTAACTATCTCTTATGATGTTCAAGACTATTGATGAATTAATGACACTCATTATTAACTAACTATCTCTTATGATGTTCAAGACTATTGATGAATTAATGACACTCATTATTAACTAACTATCTCTTATGATGTTCAAGACTATTGATGAATTAATGACACTCATTATTAACTAACTATCTCTTATGATGTTCAAGACTATTAATGAATTAATGACACTCATTATTAACTAACTATCTCTTATGATGTTCAAGACTATTAAGAATTAATGACACTCATTATTAACTAACTATCTCTTATGATGTTCAAAAGACTAAAGTGAGATTCATTATTAACTAACTAATTATGATGTTCAAGACTATTAGAGCATTAAAACTATCTCTTATGATGTTCAAGACTATTGACAAATTAATGACACTCATTATTAACTAACTATCTCTTATGATGTTCAAGACTATTATGAATTAATGACACTCATTATTAACTAACTATCTCTTATGATGTTCAAGACTATTAATGAATTAATGACACTCATTATTAACTAACTATCTCTTATGATGTTCAAGACTATTAATGAATTAATGACACTCATTATTAACTAACTATCTCTTATGATGTTCAAAGACTATTAATGAATTAATGACACTCATTATTAACTAACTATCTCTTATGATGTTCAAGACTATTGATGAATTAATGACACTCATTATTTACTAACATATCTCTTATGATGTTCAAGACTAATTAATGACACTCATTATTAACTAACTATCTCTTATGATGTTCAAGACTATTAATGAATTAATGGCCCACAATGTTGACAAATATATTATTCTATTAATGAATTAATGATACTATGTTGATTAACTAACTCTTATGTTGTTCAAGACTATCAACCTATTATAGTTCGAAATACGGTAAGCAATGCCGAACCGAATCCCTCCATATCTATGCAGGAAATGGGAAATCACAAATGGGGAAATTTGGTTTGGTTTGATTTGTCGCTGTACGGTCTTTTTTTGCATACTCTAGGGTAATTAAATCGGGATCTATAGTTTAACGTGGATTCCGAATCACTAACAAACGTTCATGCCATCGCCAAAATTAGAAACTGATATCTGTGGAACCGAAGACCAGAGCGCTAGCCAATTGGCTATCAAGCCCCTTAATAACTGAAGCAGGAATCTTAACTCAAATTAAATTGTTTTAACAGATAATAATAGATGTGAAGTGAAAACGGACCCCCCTTTTTGGATCGGAATAATTTTTAATGTGATTTATTTATCAATAGGAAGGAGTAAGGATATGAAATAAATAAAAAAAAAGCATTCTAGTTTCTGACTGCTTTGCGCATACATATTCAATCAAAATTGCGTTAGTTCCAGTACATGCTTTTTAACAACTGCTCTGAACAATAATTATTGCGTTCCAATCTAATTCACAACACTTTTACGCTTCAAGAATATTCAACGCAGAAACACATATATATGGTGACTTCCTATATCTTAAGATGGTGGCATATCGGATGAAAAACCCTTCAAAAATGTTCTTCCAACGCAGAATGAAATTGGGATCTGTCAGTACTTGGAAGCGCCAACTAACCGTGTCTGCCCAACTCATAAAACGAAATCGGAAGGCAAAAAAAAAAGTACGAAAAGAATTTCTCCAGAGAAGTAGTTTTTTTTTTTTTTTTTTTTTTTTGCAATATTTGCTCTTTAAACATTCTGCGCGGGTCTGACCTTGGCTCAGGATTCGCATCATAGGTTGACCTTTCGGTTACCTTTCTCTCTCTCGGGAGCTGTCGTGAGAAATTGGATGACGATGAAAGATGGTAGCCAGTCTTCAAGACACTGGGCAAACAAAACATTTTTTTTTTTTTAATATTTTCTTTTCGAATTTCCGTCTGTAGTTTCCATCTGTCTGTAGTTCCATCCGAAATATTGGTACTTTGCTGTGTAAAGGTAATCGATTTATGGCGGTGTTCTGTTCCAACGTTAAGTCGAGAACTTTTGGAATCCTTGATTGGTTTGATTCTGATATATGTTAAATGTTTTTAACTTTAAAAAAATTATTACACAAATTTTTGAATGAATTATAATAATGATGGTATCCTATCTATTTGAGACAATCATTATTTTTAAAGTGGTTGGACTTATTTACTATCCCAATTTGGAATGAATCTCCTAGGAAAATTAATACCCTGTTCTCCTCTTCTAGCTTAATGGATGGACTTTTAGGCTTATATATATTTATCATGCTAATTCCCGACTTAGACATAGAAGCTTTATTAGGTGTTGACCTCAAAGCGTTATCCACAAGGTCACTCCTTCTTCATTGGCGCAACAGTCCCATGGTGGGCCAAGGCCGTTTGTCTTCTGGCAGATTTCGAGGACAGGAAATGTTTTCTTTTACGGAGTAGGATTGCCAGCCCTACACCGATACTCCACATTCATATGACACCGGGACCTGTGGTTTAAAGTGGATTCCGAACCACTACAAATATCCATGGCATCGCCGGGACTCGAAGGCGAAATCTGGGGCACCGAGAGTCAGAGGCTAGTCGCTCAGCCGTCAGGCCCCATAAAGTCACTCCAACCCCATAAATTGTTTATATACTTATTTCAATTTTAAAATTTTCTATATATCAGTTAATGTAAACAAAAACGTAAATCATATTAATTGCTTTTAAATAAGTGGGCATTTAATTAACACACATCGAAACAATGTAGTTTTCCTCATTTGTTATTATTATTTTTTACATCTTTTTTTCATTTCGAAAAATAACCAGGTCTTAAACAATTTACTGCTTGCTTTCTGTTAATAAATCTTTGTTTGATAATAAGGATTTCAAGATCGAGTATCTTTAAAATTTTATATTTCTTTATTAATTTGTTCTATCAAAAGTGGAGAACTTAAAATAATAAAATCTGATCATCGTAAGAGCAAATATGTACTTTATAAATAGGTTTGTTATAATATGTACTTTATAAATAGCATAAATTAACTTTTTTTGTAACATTGAAATATCTTTAATAAATGTTATGTACAACAAATGAAGTAATTATTTACATAGGAATATTCAAAAGTATTTAGTAATTAGCGAATCTCATTTATGGCGATATATGGATATATACATGAAAAACAAAATGGTCTCAGAAAAAAAAAAAAAGATAAACTTTGATTCCATATTAAGAATACTACTTACGATGCAACCTCATTTCCTCATTTTCTTAATTATATGTCCAGGTCAAAAATTTTTCTTAATTCGAATTTCATTACCTCCTTTAATATCAAATTAATATTTTAATCAATTAATTAGTTAATAATTGTTGAATTAATATAAAAAACTATCTAAAAGTTAAAAGCATTTCTGTTACATATACCAATAAAAATGGGGAAAATACGAAGGAAAAAAAATTCATTGTATTCAATATCCCTATATCGTTTTTTTAAATTCTACAACTATTTAAAAGCACATGTGAAGCTCTATTGTGAGATGAACGACATTTGTAGTAAATAACATAAAATATATTTTTTTGATTTTATACAACGAAGTAGCAATATTGCGTATAGAAACTATGCATTCTAGTTTAAATTGGGTTTTATTACAGAATTCCAGCAAATGCATTCGTAACATGTTATTGCTCAATAAAATACTTTCGGCAGATGTTTATAGAATAAATATTTTGGTCATTAAAATACTGAGAAAAATAGTGAATACAAAAAGGAAAATGTTTTAAGATAGTTTTGAAGGTTGTTTGTATCTATCTATCAGAAAATTTTTTTCCCTGCTCAAAAAATATGTCAAATTTAACTATATTTAAAAGTAAAATGTTTCAAAACTTATAAAAATAAATGAAAAGTTAACTTTTAAAACTTTTCTTTGAAAATACAGGAAGAAAATCTCAGATAAAGCAATAAAATTTGTTTTTGAAGCATTGTTAATTACGTTATTTTCACAAAAGATACTCTTTTTGTTTCGTCTCCAATAAATAATCGAACTAATTAAAAAATCCTTTTTTTTTCCTTTTCCTCCATTTTCCCTCTTTCCATTTAGTTAATTTTAATAGTCATTGAAAACCAAAATAAATTAAAGCAGTAATTTCACTCTTAAAAGACTTTTTTTTCCTTGTTTTATAAAATCGAGTTTTTAAAGGTAATTAATAGTTTTCCTGATGATTTTTTTAATTGCAATTAGTAATTACGGATTTCAGAACTTGCATTTATTTACAACACAATACTTAACTGCATAAAGGAAAAACTAGTATTAGCATAAAAATTCTTCTCTAGATGTTAAGAATGCTTGTTATCAAAATTCTTCTCTCTCCATATTAAGAATGCTTGGTATAAAAATTCTCTCTACATATTAAGAATGCTTATAAAAACACTCTCTACATATCAAGAATACTTGTTATAAAATTATTTTCTCTACATATTAAGAACGCTTATTATAAAAATTCTTCTCTCTACATATTAAGAATGCTTGTTATAAAAAAATCTACTAATGTTAAGAATGCTTATTATAAAAATTCTCTCTAAATATTAAAATGATTATTATAAAAATTCTTCTCTCTTTTAAGAATACTTGCCATAAAGATTCTTCTCTCTACATATTAAGAATACTTGTTATAAAAATTCTTCTCCACATATCAAGAATGGTTTTTATAAAAATTCTTCTCACGTTAAGAATGCTTCTTATAATTAATCCTAACAAGAATATTTTATCCATTAAAAAATTGTGGTTTTAAAATAATTTAGCCACAATCCTAATTAAAATAATCTCCCCAGGCATGATTGTTTTTCAGATTATTTTAACATTTTAAAATGCTTATTTTAATAATGTATGTATCAATTTAATTGCATCGATAGGATGGTACATGAATTTAGAAATTATCCTGCAATAACAAAGGAAAACATAACACATACACGAAAACAAAACAAATTTTCCTCATTTCAAGTTAAAATGCATACTGATTTGCTAGAGTGAGTGTGATAAAAATACAACTGATGCAATTCTGATCTGTTCCTTCCTAAGAAACAGAAATTAAATTAATTACAATACACACAAACGGAAATGCATTTGTAAAAAAGATTTTACAATCAAAGAGATTAAAAAAGAAGATTATCGAAGCATACAAAGGAAAAGGATGGTTATGGGATTAACGTTCCACTTTATGCATTACAGTTTACTTCCGCTGCTGAATTAAAACAATAAATTTGTCCTGTCAATGCACTTACTATAATGTTAAAGCTTCAATGCTTCTTTATACTTTTTGTTTATCTCAAACATAAACACAACACAAGAAGCTGATCTTTATTCATAAAGTTCCAATCTTGAACTATTTTCTGCCTCTGTGTGTGTGCTATATCTGAACAAATAAAAGCAACAACAAAGTAAATAATTCCTAGTTAATTTTCTTCACCAATAATATAATATGTAGTCCGTTTCACATTCATTCAAGGTTCTATGCTCATTTTTTAAGAAAACAAATTTAGGTTGATAACATTAGAATTAATTAAAATTAAAATTATTATAAAAATTTTAATTTTATCAACCGAATTAATAATTTTAAATAACCTAGTTATCCACCTATTTAATAATTTGAAACTAACATTAAAATTAATTTATGAATTAATTATTTGATATTATATAAAGTTTGAATTACATGGAATAGCAAAATATATAGATAAGAAAAGGAAAATTGAAAAACTTTAATGCTTTAAAAGATTTTGAAAATAATTTAAGATCCACGTTTTACATACTACTGTATCGAAAAACTAAGACCAATTTTCAATTTAAAATTCTTGGGGCTTATGAAATTTAAATTTTTTTTCATTTTTAGGTCAAAACTTTGCTTTACTTTACAAAACTTTACTTTTTTTTTTGCTGGCACTGTCCTTGACATCTGTGTGAAATATTACGGCAAAATATTCATTAGCGCTTGAGTTACGCTTGGCTTTGTCAGACGTTAAAACTGATTCCGGCGATTTTTGAAATGTCTGATTTAAATGAGCGAAAAACTTGCATTCAATTTTGTTTGCGGAAACGTATAGAATGTTGCAGAAGGCATTCTGTGAGCATTCCGAAATCGGAAAGAAATGTTTAGAAGTGGTATAAACAGTTAAAAGAAGGCAGAGAACACGTTGAAGTCGACTGATCTGGTCGACCATCCACATCAACCGACGAAGCTCACGTTCACAAAAATTAAAGATTTGGTGCTTGCAAACCATCGATTTACAATTAAAGACCTTGCTGATTAGTAGATTGAAGAGATTCAACGTGAATCGCCACGCGCTTTGAAGGCCATCCCTGCCGATGACTTTTCAGCATGCATTGAGGATTGGAAAAAAAAGTTGGCATAAGTGCATTGTGTCCAGAGGGAATTACTTTGAAGTCGACGAAATAAATTTAGAAGAACAAATAAAGAGTTTTTGAAAAAAAAAAAAAAAAAATTGTTCTTACTTTTTGGGCACAGTAGTATCTCAAACATAAACACACACATGAAGCTGATCTTTATTGATATAGTCCAATCTTGAACTATTTTCTGTCTCTGTATGTGTGCTATATCTGAACAAATAAAGCAACAACAACAAGGAAAAAAAAAGGTCTGCCCACTGTATTTTACGACATGCGAATAAATAATGAAGTCTTCGAAGTATCGTGCAAGTCGCGATAGGCAATTTGTAATTCTGTCTTCTCAATGACGTCACAGGTGGTAGTGGTCCGATTGGATGAAGGTTAAAAACTCGATCGTATTTTCGTGTGATATATTTTGTATCCAAATACACGGTGTCACGAACCTGAATTGGATATTTACTTTATTTATTGTTTTGAATGGCAACAGTACCAGCCATTGGTCTGAAACACGCAAGACAACTGAACAACATAATGGAACCACAGGCAAAATTGAAATAAATGCAAATGCATAATAAATGAAAATAATGCACACTGATATAAATACAGGGTACATATGAAATAATTGCAAAATGCAAAAACAGCAGACAGTATTAAATTTAATTTATATACATTGAATAATAGTGAATTGAAGGAGACCTTTAGCATGTGTCCATGTATCCGTTAAAAGTACTTAATAGAAATTCATCACGTACGTGAAATTATTTTTTAAATAACTTCGGAATATGAATACTTATTTGTTAACCTTTAATGCTTTTTATTTGTAACTATTTCTATTATACGTATGCAAAATATATGCACACAGTAGAATCTCGATCTCTTGTTATCTCTGCACGTATTCATCGTTTTAATTCAGAGGTCCCATTACAACTGGTATTTTAATTATGTAAATAAAATCTGAATAAATTATTGCCCTAAAGGTTATTTTCCAGCCTCATTTGCATTTGAAAAATGTCATTTATGTTAATAAAATTGCTGAAAAAGATGTTTGAAAATGTTTTAAATATTGATAATTTTTTTAACCCAAAATGTTCAACACGATATTAACCAATATTTGAAATAAATGAATATATTTGCTCATCTTGTAATATCCATATGTAAATCCATATATATTATAGATTATATGGATATTGTATAATATCTTATATATTACATAATATCCATATAATCTAATATATCTTGTAATATCCTTGTAAATTCATATATTGATCATCATATTGACTATATATATATATATATATATATATATATATTAGACCAGGATCACTTGGATATAACTTATTTTCAAAAACTCTATAGGTTAATTTGTTTGTAATATTTTCGGGGTACGTGTCTGTCACAGTATCGATAAGAATGCTATAAGCAATAAGGCTTAATCTATTCTAATTCTTTGTTAATCCATATTCATTGTTGTACCACATTCATCGTTCCTTTTGAAACAAGAGATAGAGATTCTACTGTACAGAGACTTTTTCAATTCATTCCTCTTTACTGTGCATCACAAGCAATTAAAATGATAAAGGGCCTTCATTTCATCAAGAGAAAATCTTATGACGCATATCTATAAGCGGGCATTGCAATTCTCTACAGCCTTTAAATTAAGACGATATATCCACTCAGATCGAGATTCTGTTGAGGTTTTAAAATTGAAACGACTACAGAAATTTTTTTACCGCTGTTACATATTTAGCACTACCCAGAGGGTACGTGTAGTTTGAAGATATGCTATGAACGCGAGTAACACTACCCCTACAACTCTCAGATCCTATTGAATCGCTACCTACGGTTTAAATTGATTCCGAACCACTAAAAACATCCATGTCAACGCCGGGACTCGAGAACCCGAAATCTGTGGTACCGAGCTCCGACTACGGAAAATTGAATCTTATATTTGTCAGTGCGAGAAAATAGTATTCAGTACAATAAACCATTTGCTATCATCTTTAATTGGAGCTTGAGAATTAACACTACTCACTTGAGCATCTGATTAAAGGTAAAACATAAAAAGGAGTCCCTAGGTCTGGTAAGAAAATTTAGCCTTATGTAGGTTTCGTAACGAAATATGAGCTCGTTATTCCAAATTCTTTCTGAGCAGGACCTATTCGTTCTGTAAACAATGCTCTTATTTTAGACTGCGCAATTGTTTCTGGAATGGTGGACGAGACAATGTGCAGTTAAAGATTCTAGTATGTTATCAGGATGTCCACATTTTGAATGCATATTATTTGCTCATAGTCAAAACTTTTCGCAATATGAATCCTCATTAACTTTTCCATTACAAAAGTTCTTACAATAAATTTTTTTTTTTTAATAACTGAATGTTTTTAATTTAAAATTCATTCAATGTTTTTTTTAAAATTGATATTAATTACCATAAATAAAAGTTAAATTGAAAAAAATAATAATAAAATAATAAGAAATGAAGAGGTAGAAAATTTTTTGAAAAAAATTAATAATTTTACACATTTTTTGAGTAAATTTAAAAGTACCTAGTATTTGCATTAGTATAGTATTTACATACTAATGTAAATACTAGGTACATAGTATTTGCATTCTATTTTTTGAGAATATTGTATGTTAAATTTTAAGAAAATACTGCTATTATTAAAAGGGAGGTGGCTTTTTTCACTGAATATTTTTAATTTAAAATTCATTCAATATTAAATTAAAAACTACAATAAGTTACTACTTAAATTCATTCAACATTTTTTTAAAGTTGATATTATGTTAAATTTTAAGAAAATTTTGCCATTATGAAAAAAAAAAAAAAAAAAACAGGGAGGTTTTTTAAAATAAATATTACCAGAATATTTGAAACATTGTTAAAAAATTATTAATGGATAATAATAATGAAAAAAAAACGTAATAAATCTACTTTTTACTTTTTATAAAATAACAAAATATTGATAGATATTTGTTATGGGAAATTTAATATTCTAATATATTTGTTTATGTTAATTTAATTCATAAAACAAATCACGCCTTTTAAAATGACATTGACAAAAAAAAAAAAAAATTTTTTTGCTATGAAAATATTGTGAACAGATTTGAGAAATTTTTACAGATATAATATTTTATAAAAACCATTTTTTTCTATTAATGGATAATAATAATTAAAAAAATAATAAATCTACTTTTTACGTTAAAGAATAACAACAAAATATTAAGAGACATTTTTTTAACGGGAAACTTAATATTCTAATACTTGCTTATGTTAATTTTATTCATAAAGTAAATCACGCCTTTTAAAATGACATTGACTAAGATATTTATTTTTTATATAATATCCTGAACAGGTCTGAGAACATTTTTACAAAAATAATATTCTATAAAAAACATTTCTTTTTCCTATTTTAATCATAAGCGATTGCACGGGTGTAATTAAGTCGAACACTATTAAAATCAATCATATCCTCAAAGTGGGTACAAAAAAGAAAAAAGTCCAGCAGTGACGTCAAAGGTCGGTCCGTTTCCTTTGACTTGGACCACTACTGGCAGGGCGGGTAACCACCTCCTTAGCCTTGCACACCCTTGTCGTACGTACTCCATCCCAGCTTCGAACCAGAATACCGGTTTCCAGTTTTTTGCTAAGAGAGAGAGGGAAATGGCTCTAAGGTCATTACCGGAATAGACTGGACCCACCGAAATTATGCAATTGTCCATTTTTTAAGAAGTAGTAGTTTACAATATACGTAAGTCATGCTCCAGTTATGGTTGCAGAAGAGAAGTATAAATGTAATGATAAATTGAATTTGTTTCTCCAGTAAATGATGTGGTAAATGATTTTTTCCAGTAGCAAAATAGCGTACCTTATTTTGCAAGTATTTTTTTTTTTTTTTTTTTTTTACTTTATTTGTTAGTAGAAAGCTTTCAACTAGACAAGTATGCTTTCACTGATCTAGTTCAGTATATTCGTTGCTTTTTTTTTGTTTTTTTATTTTTTTTTTTTATTGGCGATGTACAATATTGGAATTGTGCATTTTATTGAATTGGTAATTTAATTATTTATTTCAAACGATATTAGAAAATTATTTAATATAATTAAAGACAAATAATGATAAATTCAAGAATCCATTACTTTTCATTTGATTTATTCAATAAGTGTTTAAAATTGTTAATTCTTTAAAGTAAAACTTTCTACCTCTTCTCTCATTCATTTTTGTTTATTCTATTAATTTATTTTTTTTTCAATTTAACTTTTATTTAAAAGTTTAATGCAAACAGATATTTAAAGAATACTGTTGAAAAAGAAAAATTATTATCAATCCATTTTCTAAACGAAAACTAATAAAATAATGCTAATTAAAATTCTTTTATTTTTATCCTTTTCTATCGTATAAAAAAATCTGTTAAATAAAGGTAAATAAATGTTAATATAAAATAATATAGTTTTTCAATGAAAAAAAAAGGGAAAGAAATACTAAATAACGATAGAGTAAAATAATACCGATGAAATGTAGTAAGGTTCATTAGCAAAAATCGTGAGGATCAAATTTAAGTTTGATTAAAAAATTGATCATCCAAGTAATTAGTATAGCATCATTAATATTTTTAAAGTGCAATAATTCACCCATATTTCAAGTGACATTATTACATTTTTGTTTACACTTTCACTAATAAATAATATGATAATTGCATTGGAAATTTTCAAATATATCTCAAATCAATAATTAATAGTATAAATGTATATATGCGTTAAATTTTTGAATCAATGATTATGGTTTCTACTGAACCAAATTTAAATTGACACCCTAAATATTCAGTCCGTTTAAAATGCCAATTACATATTTTCCATAATATGTAAAACATTAAATATTTAATATTATTAACAATATATAACATATTAAATATTTTTCCATAATATGTAAGAATAATTTAAATATTTAACATTCAGTTATATCAATACATATTCTCGTATATTAATATTAAAATATTTCATTTTTTTTGAAAAAATATTCTAGTTCAGTTAGTTTAATTTCACACAAGTAGAGTTCACACAAGAGTAGTTGTAGACAAGCAGAGTTATTAGTCGTTTTAAATGAACTAAAGGCAGTGATAATAAATTCAGAATTAATAGAGCAACAGAGACAAAAATTAAAATTTGTAAAAAACAAAAATATATAAAATGTTGAAGTAATGCTGGGAAAAATATTTTCAAAAAGCAATTTGAATCATTTTAAATTATATGAATATTTAGACTCAAGTTTAGTCAATCGAATTTAACTCGAATTAAATTAATCGATTAATTTTAATCGAATGAATTATAGAATTAAATTTGTAAAAACAAAAAATATGTAAAGCACTGAAGAAATAGTGGAAGAAAATACCAATATTTACGAAAAGCAATTTGAATCATTTTAAGTGATATGAATATTTAAATTCAACTTTAGTCACTCGAATTTAGCGAGTTAAATATCTATAATATATTTAATAAACTAAAAAAATACACACAATTCTTAAGCAAGCAAACAAAAAAAAAAATTTTTTTCATTTAACACAGTTTTCACAAAATAAAATTCTAAATTTAATTAAAAGAAACAAATTCTATTTAAAAGAAATAAATTAAAAAATTAAAAGTTTCCCCAATTTGCCATTTGAATAAATTTCGTGAACATGAGTTATTTACTAACAACTTATTTTTAATCAATATTTACATTGCACTTATCAGTAATTTTTATCTTAGGGAAATTTCTTCTCAATTCACGATTAGAAATTTATTTCTTTTTTTATTTTGAAAGAAGTAAAAGGTGACTAAATAATAATTTGACATGCATTCGAACAGCAAAACCATAAATATACACACACTTTGAAGTTTTAATAAAAATACAAAAACGTAAATAATTATTCTCTATACGGTATTTTTAACGGTACGGTTTTTTAATATTATCTGTATATTAGTATTTTTAGTAGTATTTTATATTTAAGTATTATTATTTATGTATTTAATTATTTATATTAGTATATTTATTTAGTACAGTATTTTTTTTACTTAATCACAGAAAATATCTTCGATTTTATTTATTCATTTATTTACATTTATTTATTTATTGTTGTTAATCTGAGCAAGCTGTCGATAATATAATGTCCTTTATTTACAACCAATAATTTAAAAAAATTCCAGAATTAAATTAAAATTTATTTAGATGAAAATTCTAGTCTATATTGGTTTTAACATTTAAAGATTTACTTTTAGTTTAAGTTTAATAACAGGAATTTAATTAAAGTACTTTTTATAACGACTGTCATTTAAAAAAAAAAGTAAAATTCTATAATAACAACAACAACAACAAAAAGTGCAATTTCTAACTTAAGCCCGTCAAGGCAGACCGATGTAAAGCACAACTGGTAGCAATAATTAAAATTTATTTAAGTAATTAAAATTAAACAATAATTAAAATTTATTTAGATGAAATATTGTCTATATTAGCTTTAACATTTAAAGATTTACTTTCAATTTAATTTCAATCATATGAATTTAAATAAAAAAATACTTCATAACGAAGACATTAAAAAAAAGAAAAATTCTATTATAACAACAACAACAAACGTGCAATTATCTAACTTAAGCCCATCAAGGCAGGGCGATGTAAACACAACTGGACGTAATAATTAAAATTTATTTAGATGAAAAATTCTAGTTTATATTAGTTTTAACATTTAAAGTTTTTGCATTCCATTTTAATTTTAATCAGATCAATTTAATTAAAAATACTGAATGACATTTTTTTTGAAGAAAAATTCTATTATAACAACAAAAACAAAAAGTGCAATTACCTAATTTAAGTCCGTCAAGGTAGAGCGATAAAATACAACTGGTCGCAATAATTAAAATTAAACAATTAAATTCATTTAGATGAAAAATTCTAGTCTATGTTAATTTAGCATTTAAAGATTTACATTCTATTTAATTTAATCATATGAATTTAATTAAAAATACTTGTGAATGACTGTCATTTAAAAAAAAAAAAAAAGTAAAATTCTATGATAACAACAACAACAAAAGTGCAATTACCTAACTTAAGCCCGTCAAGGCAGAGCGATGTAAACACAACTGGTCGTTTGCAGTCGAAAAAGTTCCACGCGTTGAAAATCCCATGCGTTCGTGTCCACAGCTGGAATATCGTCTGCTGCTCTGGAAAGCCAGCGCGGTTGCCGTGAAAGTGAGCCGTAGTTCAAAAAGGCGGCAGCCCATTGGTCGCTCAGAAATGGGGGGGAACGGAGGGAGAGAGAAAAGAAACTTCACAACGGACTTAGCAAAATCGCTCGAGTTTTACTTTAAATCATTGTGGGTCTTGTTCTAATCCGAAGTTATTGCCGCGCTGTTGTGAATGAGGAGACATCGGTGGTTTTTGATGCCCAAATGAGGTTAAGTAGTGGGTTCTTCTTTTTTTCTGGGAAGGTTTGTAAGAAAGCGAAAGGATGATCTCGTGGCACATAATTAAAAGTAAACACAAGTTCAGAATTTCTGCATGTCTTTTAATGCGGGAACAAAGGAAAAAAAAGCAATAATTAAAAGTTTAAAATATTGTAATTAAAAGAGTGTGAAAGTTTTGTCAATAAAAATAAATTAATTCAATACATTGTTACTAAATCTTCATTATAGATAATTATTCAAAGAAGATGTATGAATAATTTTTTGATGAAAAAAATCAAAACTTTTGTGATCATTTTGTAACAACAAACAGGAAAAATAAATAATCTCACCATCAAAATTTTATAAATACTCATTGTTAAACTTCCAAAAATGCAAAACAGAGCAAGACTAATTATGATAAAAAGTAATAAACTTTAAAGTTTCCACAATATGTGTTCTAAAATCATGTTCAATATTAATTGTGTTTAAAAATCATGTTTGATATTAATGTGTTCGAAAATCATGTTCGATGTTAATGAGTTCGAAAAACATGTTCGATGATAATGTGTGCGATATTAATGTGATCGTAAATCATGTTCGGGATTAATATGTTCGAAAATCATGTTCATAATATTAATGTGTTCGATATCATTGTGCTCGATATCTTTGTGTTCGAATATCATGTTCGATATTAATGTATTTGAAAATCATGTTCATTATATTAGAAAATCATGTTCGATATCATTGTGTTCGAATATCAAGTTCGATATTAATGTATTTGAAAATCATGTTCATAATATTAATGTGTTCGAAAATCATGTTCGATATTAAATGTGTTCGAAAAACAGGTTCGACATTGTTCCAAAATCATAAGCCAAATAAAGGTAAATGTCGTTTAAGTTACAAAGAGTTTAATTGATGTAACTTAATGCCATTTTAAAACGAAAAAAGATGTTACTCTGCAAATAAATAAATAATATATATATATATTGCAATAATATTTGAATTTATGTTTTTCAATAATCCAATAAACATTAAAAAACAAAATGCAAGTTGAATGTATATTTGAAAAATTGTTATTAACGATTTCAGATAAATATTGCTTATGAATTCAATCTAGCTGAATAGAATATTGCTTTGAAATGAAATAAGTAGTTGTTCGTTAAAAAAAAACACCAGGAATTCTAAATTGATTTGCTAGAATTAAAAATTTTTATTCTAACAAATCAATTTAAAATTCTGGTATTTGTTCATTTAAATATTTTCATAAAAAAGAATTTCAGTTGAATTTTTCTTTAGTAATTTTCTTAATTAATTTGTAATGTTCCTCACGTTTAATTTTCAAATTAATTATTTCTAATAATTTATCATAAATTAAAAAAAATAAATGTAAGAAAAAAAATTTAAATAAAATTCAAATGAATTCGATTAATTTTTTTTTAACGCATTGAAATTTCGTAATCTTCTGACAAAAAAAAAAAAAAATTACATTGAGGAATGAAAACAAATGAAATGGTGTAAAAATATTTGAAAGTGGAAAAATAATTCTTTAAAAAAAATATAAAATTAGAAATTATAAAAATTTTTGGAGAACATATATGAATAATAATTGTGACATATTTTTCATTTTTTATTTATTTTTTATTATTATTATTATTATTATTATTATTATTTTTTTTTTTTTTTTTTATTTATTTATTTATTTATTTTTTGCCAAAATTTTGAAAAAAAAATGTTAAATTCAGCCATCTTAATAGACAGAAATCCTTTTATGGTGGAAAATGATTGAAACAAAATTTAATTAATGATTTCTTATCAATAACTTATGTTAATATTCATGCATTAGATTTACATAATACAATAAACAATCAATTTAAAAAATATACATAATATTTTTTTTATACTATTAATTTGATACTAATTCCCCATGCATTTATGAGAAGAGATAAGAGAAATATTTAACATTTCCCTTCTAAGCAATGATGATTAAATTACAGTTTTCCAATTTTTGACATTTAGCGAACCATATCTATGAACGCATCGTCTCAAAGTACGAGCATAGGAATTTGAAGATTGAATAGATGAAGATATAAAAATGGCTGCCTCTAGAAAATTTTAACACGGATTTCTCACAAAATGCATATTATTGTTTAAAATTCTCACAAAGCTCATTTTGCAAGAGTTTTATTAAAACATTCTTTATCCAGTCTTGCGATTCGATGCACACCACATTTATAGAAACACACACTGGCCACAGAATTTAAATGACAGCCATTAAAAGGAACTTGTTTTATCAGCAATGCTAATGTTTAAATGTCACGGAATATTTTTCAGAAAGTACCTTTATTAACACCTGCTGCTTTAACTACTAAAGCGTGAAAGGCGGAATGCTTGACGAACACCATTTTCAGCGGAAAGAATGTAAAGCTTTTATTACACTTCACTGATGTTTAACACTTTTAATCGTAGGATGAGCATAACTATGGAAATGTAGCCACTGATTTTCATGGCTAATAACTAAGTCAATATTGATAAATTGAATTTATATAATGATTTATTAAACCAATCTTTTAAAAAGCTTATTAGCTTTAATTGTTAAAATTTGAATTGTATTTAATTACAGGTAGAAAAAAAAAAGATTTTCAAGGTACATTTACAACTACGACTGTTGAAAAAGAAGCATGATAAAATATAAGAAAGACCTCTTATTCATCATATAAAATGTGAAACTTTATTCCAATTCATTGATGTTTTCCATTGATGTCAAGATATATATTGATATCAAGATAAATTTGCAACTACGACTATTGAAGAGATTCAAAGATAAAATACAATCATGGTCTCTTTTTCATCATATAAAAGATGAAACTTTATTTTAATTCATTGATGTCAAGATACATTTTTAACTACGACTATTGAAAAGAAGCAAGATAAAATATACGAACGACCTCTTGTTCATCATGTAACATGCGAAACTGCATTCCAATTCATTTATGTTTAACACTGACGTTCGTTTATTGATGTTAAGATACATTTGCAATTACGACTCTTGAAAAGTAGCAAGATAAAATATGTGAACAACCTCTTGTTCATATAAAATGTGAAACTTTACTCCAATTCACTGATATTTTACATCTTTGTTCATTTATTGATGTCGAAGTATCCATTGATGTCAAGATACATTTGCAACTACGACTATTGAACAAGACGACTATTACTGCAACTGCGACTATTGATTAAGATAAAATATACGAGCAACCTATTGTTCATCATATAAAATGTGAAACTTTATTCCAATTCATTGATGTCATGCAACTACGAGTATTGAAAAGAAGCAAGATAAAATATACAAACTGCCCACCTATCGAAAAACCTATCCTAAATGACGAAAAATGAATCCTTATTTGTGAAAAATATTATTAAATTTAAATATATTAAAAAGTAATAAGAAATTTAATTGAACTCTTTGTTTTACATTTGATTGAATTTTAATTGAAGTATTGAAGGCTTCATTTGATTTTTACATAAATGACAAAGAATGAATCCATATTTTCGATAAATATTTTTAAATTCAGCGAGCAAATATCGAACAAGTAATGAAATTAAAATACATTATTAAAAATAAATAAGAAATTTAATTGAATAGCATCAACTTTAAATAAATTATATACATTTATACTTATATAATAAATCACGCATAAATCGCTTTATAATTTTTTCAATTATATACAGACATTTTTACTTAATCTTAAAATGATTGCATTATCAGAGCCCATAATTTAAATTTTCACATACCCCAAATTTCAAACCGATGCTCTACATCGCAAAATTTCTTGCAGCTAAAGAAAAATTTTTAAATTATGAAACTGCTTGAGAATACCTTGACACAAAAGGAAAAAGTACCTCCACCAGAACGGTCATGTCCAGCGGAATATGCCCATTGCCCGAGCGAAAGAGCCTCGAATTATCCTATCCTGAGATGTAGGCAACGGAGGTGACTTTCCTCACTTGACATCCACAGGCACTGCTGCTACAAAATTACGGGTGCCTTGGTAACAAGATGGACAATTGCTACGTCAGTGTCACATATTTCCTTGTCTGGTGACTAGGAAATTTGGATTTTTTTACCTTATTTGTGTCCTGCTGAATAACTATATTACATTACAAAACGTATAATATGTTTAGAGATGAGTCAACTGTAAAACAGCATGACACAAAAATTAGACACACTTCAATCTCATTACCATTTAAATAAGTCATGTAGAATCGTGGAGGCTTTTCTTTAAGCTTTGTTTTTACCAATCTTACTGAAACTATAAGATTAGTAACAATAAGATTGCTGAAACTAAAAATAAATTGCTAAGACACTTATTGTTATAAAAGGTAAGATATGAAAACTTTAAGCAATTCGTATATATATATATATATATATACGAATTGCTTAAAGTTTTCATATTTATATATATATAAACATCTATATATATCTATATATATATAAACATTTCTTCTTTTCTTTTTTGTAATTTTATTTAAATATACGTTGCTTCAGATTTTCTATATGAACCAAAGTATAGTTTGATTCATAGAAAAACTGTAGTACAACTTTATACAACTACAAGCTACAGTATACAGTACACGGGTCTTAATGGCCGAGTGACTAGATTTCTGGAATTCGGTGCCACAGGTTTCGGGTTCGAGTCCCAGCGGTTTGGATGTAGATATTTGTAGTGGTTCGGAATCCATTTTTAAGCCGTAGGTCACAGTCTAATATGTCTGTTGGGCGTAGGATTGACAACACTACCCCGTAAATAAGTCAGCGTCACGGAGCGAAGTCAGACTTCTCCCTACGATTGCTCCATCCCAACAGAATCTCGGTGTTGCCATGGATGTTTGTAGTGGTATGGAATCCACTTTAAGTCGTAGGTCCAGGTCTCATATGACTCTAGAGCGTCACGGAGCCAAAGAGACTATTGATGCTCCATCACAACAGAAGCTGCCCCCTTTCTCTTCAGCCATGAGACTGCAAGGGTTAGTGGGCTTGGTCTAGATGTCTACCAAGTGGGATAAGAAACAACAATATACAACTGCAAGCTCCAGTTGTATATTGTACTTTACGAATATAGTAAACTGTATTCATAAAGTATTAACTGATCAAATTATAGTTTTAAAAACGCATATTAATTATAATTTGTTATTAGAATTTGCATAACCTTAAATTAAAGGCTCATTATAAAAAAAAACACATGCTCCGTTTGTTTGTTTCATGTATCAAATATCTAATTACGAAAATGTTGGTCTTTGTTTCACGGTTTTCTATAAAAGTAAAGCGTTCTTTGATTATATTGAATTAAGCAATTATTCAATTATATAACATCTGCTTCTCTTTTAAAAACAATCAAGCAACCCCGACGCATTTAGCCTTAACTTATTCCTAATGTCAATAACCTTTTGAATCAATTATAAATTTAAAAGAATAAAAAAAAAAAAATTCTTATTCTTTTAAATGAATATAATATAATAAGATTTAATGATGGTTAATATTTATTATTTTACTTACGCAACTTTGTTTTACTGGTTGTTATTTTAAGAACGAAATGTTTATCAAAGATAAATCAAAAGGCAAACAAGTAATATATAAAAAAAAAAAATTTTTAAAGTCAATTCCTACTTTTTTTCATTATATTGCAGAAAGTCTTTTACAAATAATTTTCATTCATTTTTTAAGTTTATCTGGCGCCATTTATTGGCAGATACATGCAACTTAAATCTAAAAAAAGCTAAAATTAATGAATGAATTAATATTTGAAAAAAAATTGTATTAGCATCAAGTGCCATTCACTATAAGTTCAAAAAAATAAATTTGAACTTGAGTGGATGAATAAAAGTATTTCATGAACGATTGAAAATTTAAACAAGATATACATAGGGAGAGTGTGAGTTAATAGAAGGAACTGAAAAAGAAAAAAAAAATTGTTAACCGGATTGTTGAATTTGGTTTAAAATATAATAAATATCTTTTTTTCAAAGTTGTTAAGTACAAGATAATATCAAGCTTTTTTTTTTTGAATTTAAAAAACAAGCTTCAAAAAATCGTTTTCATTTCCGTTTCGTTTTCCGTCAAAAACCTTTTTATTTTTCGACAACAATCTATTACTATTTTTAAATGGGTGTTATTTATTTTGTTTCATAAAAACGAGTTTATTTATTAAATCTAATGAATCTTTTCAAATTCATATAAAAGTATAAAAAATCGAATCTTATAGTATTATAAAAATAAGTATTATAAAAATCGAATCTTTAGTAACTAATAAAAAAATCGTACTTGTTTTACTAGAACGATTTATACTACATTAGAAATATTCTTTGACTAACAGAAATAAAAAAATGATAAACACTCCTCCTTATTTCTAAAAAGAACAAAAAAAAAAAAAAATTTTTCTTCTTCTTTTTTTTTTTTTTAAATATATATTTTTATTTTTTAAAAACTCTCCAAGAATTAACAGGAAAATTTCTCGAATTGTTATACCGCCGACGTATTGCCAATGCTCGCGCAATCAGCTGACCTTTTACGTAATTTGTGAAAAGTAATTATTTTTCCTTGTGTGAGGTAAAAAAAGCACTTAAAAGCTGGGATCAGTATATTGCATCACTCTTATAAAGTAACACTTAAATGTAAAAATAATACATTTTAACGGATATAAAAGAATAATTAACATTTTTAACATTCGAAACGTATCCTTCACATTTGAGATCACGAAACTAAAATTTTATTAATAAGATTATTATTTCTAGCATTATTATCACCTTGACTTTAACTGGTGGTATTTATGGTGGACCTCAAAAAAACAAAACATTGCATAACATCATGTTTTACACTTTATACCCTCATGTATTGGGGTCCCGAAATTATTTGTAACATAGTAAGATATTTTTGATGCAAGGTTTAATAAGGGATATCGTCTTAATTTAGTATATTACGCACTATTTTCGGTAGAAAACGAAAAACATCTTAGGTCATATTAAGAGATGAAATGCTTTTAGCTTTTAGCTTTCTAGGATCATTTTGAAATACCAATAAAGCATTGGTGAAATTCGTTTATTGTATATCTAATTTTGAAATACCAATAAAGCATTGGTGAAATTCGTTTACTGTATATCTAATTTTGAAATACCATGAAAACTTGGGTGAAATTCGTTTATTGTATATCTAATTTTGAAATAACATTAAAACATTGGTGAAATTCTTTTATCGTATAGCTAATTTTGAAATAGCGTGAAAAACATTGGGGAAATTCTGTTATTGTATATCTAATTTTGAAATATTTTTTTAACATTCAACCTGTTTTGCAGGAGATTTCTGTGCAAATTTAAAACGAAACTTCTACATTTTAAATGTGAACTTTCGTCTATTGTTTAAAATGTCTTCCTATATTGTTAAAAATGCGAAAAATATATTTTTTAAAAATCAAACAAAGCCATTTTAATAGTATATTAACACCCCAGATAATTCAATATGGAGTAGAAAATGAACAGCAAATTTATATTTCATCAATATGGACTTATATCTCTCAAATTAAAATAATTTCTCAAAGTGAAAATGGCAAAGATGGCTCCATTCACAATAAAATTTTATGAATAATTAAAACTTTATTTTTCCGTATAAAATAGTATAGTGTTAATTTCATTCTTATGAATATCTTAAAAGCTCCTTTAATTATTCTTGAAAAAAAGAATAAACAAAACATTAATTTAGTTTGATTTACGCATCCTTGCCCATGCACGAGACAGCTGTAGTGCTCGCACATATTTGAATTACTTTTAACGACATTAGATGGTCAAATATATCAATTTTAGTGCATTCCATTTATTCATTAGGGGTGCTTTATTTTTGACTTTTCGTAGCAATGTACCACGCGACACCGTCGCACGTGGGACGCGTAACAGCGCGCTCCCGGTATGTGCAAATTGGATAACAAATAACAATTGCTCCCTTTCTATTGTTTCATTGTCAACAGAAAAATGAAGGTGACTTTCTTGGGGCACTAAAATAGCTAATGAGAAAGTAGGTGCCCTTTTATTTAATATTATTCCATTTCAGTTCTCGGACCTAATTTTGACTATTTATCAACGGACATGACATACGATGCAAGCTAGTCGCAACCGCAACGGTTGGAGTGCTTTTTTTTTATATTTTTTTATGCTTCTTCGGTAGAGCTTGCTGATTATTTTCCTAATTTTACTTTTCTGATGAATAATTTCTCATGGAATGATAATTTTTTTTTTCTTTTGCTGTTCTTGCGTAGAGTACAATGAGTTTTTAGAATTAATTTATACATTGGTTTTGCAAAGTACGTCACGATCTTTCTTTGGGGAACATTAAAATGAAAGCAGTCGCTAGGGCTGATAAATCAAATTTTTAGGAAAATGGAAAATTGATCCAGTCTGAAAATATACATTTCTGATTTTCTATGCGGTAAGCGTAATAAAACGTTATGCTTGAATACATTTCACCTCTTGCGTATCGTCATTATGAATTTTTTAAATATAGTTAATGTTTTTTTTACGATTAAAAACTTTTCAAAAAACATTAACATCTTTGAATGCATTAGATGATTTAAATATAATGAGTTTAGAAGAAAAAAAAAAAACAGTGCAAGGTTAAAGATACATTTGTTTTCATTTAGATGGTAAAAATTTGATCTTCAAGCTAAAATAAATGTAGAATTTTAAGTAAAACACATATACCATATTTACATTGTTGAGATTCTAGGTACAGATAGTTATTCTTTTTAACCAGTGTTATTTACATTTGGCCTAAAGGCCTGAATGGTCGAGTGTCTAGAGCTGTGACGCTCGGTGCTCACTTCTCTTACCCACATCATTCCCAAACTGTAAAGGGGCAACTCAGTTCTAAGCACAGTGATGTGGTGTGGTGTAGTAGTAATCCACTTTAAGCCGTAGGTCCAAGTCTAATATGACTGTCGAGCGTTGTGCATAGAACTGACAATCCTACCCCGTAAAAAAGTCAGCGTCACGGAGCCAAGTCAGACTTCTACCTACGGGTGCTGCATCACGGCAGATTCTGCCCGCCCCCCTCCCTTTTCCCTCCTTCCATGAGAACACATGGGTTATTAGACTTGGTCTAGATGTTGCTGTTTACCAAGTGGGATAAGAAATAAAAATATTTGTCATATAGTAAAAAATATTTAGTATAATTATCTCTTAGCTTAAGCTTATTAAATTTTACATCACAATTATGAAATATTTTCCGTATTTTCGATATTTTTGTGCAAAATATTTCCTCTTGAATCGATTGCTTCCAAAAATTCCTTATGAATTTTAGTCAGATTAACACTTTTCCAGAGATTGGAAAAAAAAAAGCGGAGGCTGAAAGACATTTATTTAATTATCAAAAACAAATTTAAGTTCATCATTTCATCAGAAAAAAAAAATAAATCTACAAATCTTTTTATTATTAAAAGACACAAACAGATGCACGTTAAATAAATCTGTCTAAAAATTTTTTTAAAAATCTGTCCATATGTGATTTTTTTATCTAAAAATCTTTCAATAAGAATATTATTAAAAAAATGTCTAACTAAAGATTGAATGTTTTTGTTCAGTGTTCGATTACTTCATAAAATGTTCTAAAGGTTGAGATAATAATCTGACAGAAAACTAATCCAATTATTTAGTAGCCACTTCTGCAAATAACAGTTAATAACACCTTTCATGGAAAAATAAATAAATCGGAAAAATTGACCTTGACGGAAGAGGCAGAAAATCATGTACAACACTAATTCTTTGATCAATGGTAACCAAGAATGCCACAGTAAGTCATTCAGACTAATTAATATTAAATGAAAAAAAAAAAGCTAATCTTTAACTTTCATCTTAATCTGTCTGACCTTGAAAAAGATTAGTTGCAATGGAGATATCCCTCTAGATGCAAGGAAATAACAATTAAAGGAATGTATTGTTCTATTGCATAATTAAATATTCATTTTAAAATGAAAATACAATGAGTTATGGAATAATCTGTGACTTAATAACTTTATGTGCCAATCAATATATATACATACAGAGAGAGAAAAAGAGATATGAATGTATGCATGTGTGTTGTGTGCGTATGTTCCAACATAACTTAAAAAATATTACACTTAGTCTTCTAATTTTTTACTGAATTAAATGAATTTTTACATTTATTTGGTGTGTAGTCAAAAATCTTGAAAAGTTTTTAATATTTTTTTTTGAATCAAATAAAAATCTTATTGTATGCATGGCTCCATCTGGTGGCATAAGTGCTTTGACTATATTTTTTTTTATTTGTCTTTAGAAATTTTCTTAAAATTAAAAGGGTAAATTTTTACTGTTGTGTTCGTGATGTTTTTTAGCATGTTTTTTATTTGTTTCGCATGTTTTATTATATGAGATAATTTATATTTTACTTTTTAAATTCTTTTTACTTATTCAGAATAATTTTCCCCCTACAATTTGCCAAACGATAGTTTGAATTTTTTTACCGATATTTTTCCCTAAATAAAATTTACCTAAACTAAGAGTGGTTTTATTTTACGTAAGCGTGCATTAATCTGCTAGTATTTAATATAGATTACACACTTTTAACATGAATCCTCCACACAATTTTAATTTAACTTTTTAAAAAAAAAAAAGAAATCTTATATAATTCTGCAATGTCACAACTTTGTTAAACATAATTTAAAATTCGGTGAAAATTCTCCTGTAAGACAGCAATCCTTCGATAAGTTTGATAGCTAGAAAAATCGGTTTACAACGCAGAAAATGATAAGATTTTTAACAATTATTAACTACTATACTACTCTATTCAACACATTTTCATTTGAGCATATATACAATGCTAGACTTCTGTATAAAAAAATTTTACAATTCATTAAAAATTAATTTTTTTTTTACTAAATACTTACATAGACATAAAATTGTCAATGAACTCTCCATAGACATTTCGTCTTGTTAAAATAATAAATGCAAATCTTAAGTTGTATTAAATAGTTGAAAGTTACTACTAGCAAACATATTGCAATATTAATAATAACATTTTTCAAAATTGTCGTTTTAATTAAATTTCTCTTAGTGTTATAAAGATGGTTTGGTTTGTCGCTCTACTATCATTTTTGTGCACACTTTGGGCTAATTAGACCGGGATCTACAGTTTAATGTGGATTCAGAACCACCAACAAACATCCATGCCTCTAACATCCATTCGAACCTGAAGCCTTAGTTTTATAAAAGTATATTGGTTATATATTATCACTTTTGAAACCTAATGTACTTTTCTTGTAATATAATATGTTTTCTTTTACTATACAATGTAATTATTTTACTATACAATGAACCTGTTTTTATATATTTTTTATTGCAAAAGATGCTATCTTAGAAATTTAAATTCATTCAAACGAATTCAAAAGGATTTCACTACATATTGAGTAAAACTGCACTTTTTTTTTTAGAATATCTAACAATGGAACTATTTCTGGAAATGAATAATATTTATTAGCTAACTCAAAGAATTCATTTCGTAGTGCGGCAAATCGAAGACGAAGGATTGCATTAAAGGGTCGCAACAATTCGGACCGAGAAATCGGTCTTCCCAGAAGAATGTGGAAGATATGTTAAGGCAAAAGGGAACCATTTCTCATTTAAACGTGCGTGCCTTAATAAAGCTTCTTTATTGAGGCAACGTGTGTCAGAAGATATTTCGCAATTCTGTCTGAACCTCTTCCTGATTACTGACTGGAGAAATACCTTTTGTTTCTTTAGTTAAATATATTAACAGTGATCTATTAATTCGATCACGATAGATGAATTATTAATGATCTATTAATAATTTATTAATTAAATAAATTAATATTGATATACTAATTAAATATATTAATAGTTATCTATTTTTTTTAATGCATTGGGGTTTGTGGTATACCTTGTATGCCAGGGACACCGGGTTGACTTCTGCAAATATTTTCAGTGAACTACCCCACATTTACAATCACAAATGATAACCATGCGATTATCGATGCGAGACGCATACGTGTAATCGAAGGTTATTGATCCGAAGGCATGTATTGTCGGTCTTCAATTCTCCGCTATTATGAAAACAGTAACTGAAACCCTCATCATCAACGGATTCAAATCAATGTCCCTTACATGATTAATGAGCACAATTACTACTTACTTATGAGACGCATACTTGCGATCTAAGGTTATCGAAGCGAAGACTTATGTTATGAGCACAAGTACTATTTGTTTAAGAGACGCACACGTGTGATCGATGTGTTCGATGTCACACAAGTGTTCGGTGTTATCGATGTGTTCGATGTCCCACACGTGTTTGATGTTATCGATGCCATACACGTATTCAATGTTATCGATGTGTTCGATGTCACACACGTGTCGATGTTATTGATGTCATACACGTATTAGATGTTATCGATGCGAAGACATATGCTGTTGCATTTGTCTTCAAATCTCCACCATTATGAAAACAGTAACTGAAACCCACACCACCAATGGATTCAAACCAAAGTCCCTTACATTATAAATGAGCACAATTACTACTAAGTTTATTGATTTCTTCCTCAATTAATGACAGCCTAATGGACAATTGGTTAGCACTCTAGCCTTTGGTACCACAGGCTTTCAGGTTCGACTCCTAGTGGAGGCGTGGATGCTTGTTAATGGTTCGAAATCCACGTTAAGCTGTAGGTCAAAGTCTAATTAGCCCAACGTGTGGAAAAAATAACCATAGAGCAACAAACCAAGCCAAACTAATTCTATACAAATGATTCATAATATGCTTTTATATTTAAGCTTTCACGAAATATGTTATTCGTAAATACCATCTCCTTCTTAATCACTTTCCTCCTATTCTGCAATGTTTTAAAAAGAACTTGCTTATCTTAAAAAGGGTAATTTGCATGCATCACAGCGATATATGATGCATTAGTCTAACAATTTAAATGCCATTTACAAAATATTACCCAATTATGGATTATTACGTATCTTATTTATATGTGAGCATATTCCTTTACACAATTTATGGTTTCATTTATCTTTTTCCTTATAAAATATAGGAAAAGATATAGATGGTATAGATTGCTTGAATACATTTTTCACCTAATTCGAGCAAGCTTTTTAGCAAACGTAAGCATCTAACAATATTGTCGTCACAATTTAATATGGCAGGAAGAAAATATTTTATGATTCGTAAAAATAGGATCAATAACTTACGGAACTATTATTTTTAGTAAAAAATAAGTAAAATTATGGCGAAATATAATAAAATGCTCTACTAAAAATAAATGCTCCCATTTCGAAACTTTAGCGATACGTTTTAATGCTCTTTAAATCATTAAAGCTTTGAATAGCTGCATTTTAAGCACTTAAACTACTTAAAGAAGATCAAAATTTTTCTACAATATTTTATGGTATGTCAATATTCTGATTAAAAAATGTAGAAATAACTGAACGAGTAATATAAAAAGTTTTTTTTAGTCAATTCTACTTTTTTTTTTTTAACTATATTGCAGAAAGTCCTTTATAAATAATTTTCATTCATTTTTTTAAGTTTATCTGGTGCCATCTATTGGTAGATATATGCAACTTAAACCTAAAAAAAAATTAAAATTAATTAATTAAATTTAATGAATGAATTAATATTTGAAAAAGTGTATTAACATCCAGTGTCATCCACTACAAGTTAAAAAAAATGTATTTGAACTTGAGTGGATGAATAAAAAGTATTTTATTAACGATTGAAAATTTGAACAAGATATATATATGGTGAGTGTGAGCTAATAGAAGGAATTGAAAAATAGTGATATTCAAGATTTTGTACATTAAAGATACTTTAAAAATGGAAATGTTTACATTTATTTTCGTTAATTCATTGTTGTTGCGTTTTGTGTGAGGCTAAAAATATGTCATTATTTCAATTTGTCTTTCATAAAAAAAAAGTAAATAGCTTACTACAATTGTATAATTATTAATTGAAATTATTAAATTGATTTTATCTTTAAAATTACTTTTTTAAGCAGTGAAATTATTTAAATGGATGTAATTCTATAAAGGCAGGCAATATTTTTTGTTAAAGCTAAGTAATTTATTACATTGATAATGATATTGACTGTTATAATTAATTCATGATTACCATCGTATGATAACTTAAAACAGCACTTGTGTTATTAATTATATAATAAAGTGCCCGACTCGTAGCTCAGTGGCAACGTGCGGCGCAGGTGAGCATTAGGGCTGAGACTCGAGGGCACTTGTGATGTTCAGCATCTTGCCTCGTGAGTCGGATTACCTGGTGGGAGTTTTCCGGGTATTCTCCCATACGAGAAGCAAATGCAAGGTAGTCCCCTAAAAATTCCTCCCAAAAGGCACTGCCCTCTTTCTTCAGCGGTTATGGTGCCAAGTCAGTCTTCTACCTAGGGGTGCTCCATCACAATAGAAGCTGTCCCCTTTCCCTTCATTCATGAGTAGACTACTAATGGGATATCTGTCGCTCCATTGCAGGACGATGAGGATTACACATTGAGGACAATATACATATCTTAATTTCAAAAGCAACGAAAATGTCTAGTTTGAAAATAAAGTTTTTTTTTTTTTTTCGTTTCGCAGCTTGATTTTTTAAATTTAATTCATTCTTAAAATTAAATTTAATTCATTCTCTTCATTCTTGGTCTTATCTAAAAGATTTCTTCTATATATATGAGAATTTTAATAATTTGTGTCAAATATTCCAAAGTTCAATAATTCCTACTCAAATCTTGTGCTTGATAATCTTACAACGTAATTTTCTCTTTGTCCAATCACCGTCATGGCCTTTTTTTCTCCCATATGATACAAATACAGGATTGTTCCCCTTCTCCCGGATTGCACTTCCCTCCATCTTCAGCGACATGGAGCCAAGCCAGACTTCTACCTACGGGTGCTCCATCACAACAGAAACTGCCCCCCCTCTGTCCTCCTTCCATCATGAGACCACACGAGTTCTTGAACTTGGTCTACATATTGTGGTCTACCAAGTGGGATAAGAAAAAAAAATATATTAAACAAAACTACAAAAAAACATCATCGTAACTGGCCCGACAGCCCTTGGCCTTCCTTAAAAGATCCAGCCAGGCTGTTCTCCTCTTGGCTGTGGACCTCCAGTTTTTATCTTAATAACATTAAAATGTGTCTAAACAGTCGACTCATCTCTTTTTCGGTCTTTCCCTTGGTCGTTGTCCAAAAGGGGTTACATTGAAAACCTTCACAGCAGCTCTATCACTTTCCATTCTCGTGAGATGACCGGCCCATCTCGTTCTGTTCAGTTTAACAAATTTTAGAATGTCAATATCTCTAAAAAGTTTGTAAAGTTCAAAATTGTATCTTCTTAGCCAATTTCCATTGTCATTGATACCACCAAAAATAGTTCGTAGCTCCTTTCTTTCAAAGATTGCCAACACTTTACCTTCTCTTGCTGTTAGTGACCATGTTTCAGATGCATATGTTAATACTGGTCTTACGAGAGTTTTATACAGTAAAATTTTAGTTCTTCTTTTAATCAGGTGGGATCTTAATTGGCTTCTAAGACCAAATAGGCAGCGATTGGCAGCAATAATTCTCTTTCGATTTCGGGACTGATTTCATTTTGGTATTCAATCTCAGATCCCAGTTAAGTAAAAAACGAAAAAAAAAAATAAAGCAATAAATTAAAAAAAATTATTATTGCAAAAGTTTTTTTCCTTCACTTTTACAGTCTCAAAACCTTTTTGCTGAACAAAAGATGAGTGTAAAGCGGTGTCGATTTACAAACGATAAAACCTGTCATCATCATTTTTCAATCCAAAACTATGACGTTCAAGCTGAAGCCAATTTTATTTGACATATAGAAAGGGTGGTAGATGGAAAGAAAAGACTTTCCTTTTCGTAAGGTAATAATTTAAATATTTCCACCAAGATATTTTTTTACCGCTCTAAACATGAAACAAATTTTTTTTAAAAATTATCTGTTATTAAAGGGATATTTGAAAAACAGGGATAAAATCACTCATTTTTCCCCCTACAAGGAATTGCGGAAGTCTTTTTTTTTTTGAGGGCGAAAAAAACGATTTCAAGGTTAAGGTAAGAAGAGAAAAAAAGAAGCTTTTGTTTGTTAACTGCTGTAATTTACGGTTATCATCACACGACCTTGAAGTATTATATATCATTCGGACATGAAACATGCGTAGGGAAAAAACACATTGCTGTTTTCACTATGTTGTTAGATTTTTATACGAGAACCGATATTTTAATTTTTATAAGGAAATTCAGATGAATAGCAACTAAATGTTTCATACATTTTGAACAAAAAGTTACTATTCATATGTTTCTTTTATTAATATCATGTGAATGTAGATGACGTGATGGTGTTTTAACAAACATTCAAAAGAAATCAAAAAAGCTAATCATTATTATTCAAAAGATGAGACAGATCTTAAATATTTATTCAAATATTTACATTAATTTAAAGGTTATAAAAATGGCAATAAGGATACTAAATGACCGGCAGTAAATTAAAATAACAAGAACAGATCTTAAGTCAATGATTTTTACGAAATTTGATAACTTCTTATCATGTAGGTTTCGAGTACTTAGCTAATAACAAGCCCTAACAAATTGCCATTATAAAAACTAGTCAATTGTTAATTGATAACTTCTGTAACATTTTAAAAATAAATATCTCCTACTCGTGGCTCAGTGGCAACCCGCCTCTGGTGAGCATGAGGGCGGAGTTTCCATCCGCTGGCGGCATTGTTGTAGACATTGTTTCAAAACACGAGACTCGATGGTGTTTGGAATGTTCAGCATCTTGCCTCGTTGAGTTGGACTATCTGGTGGGAGTTTTCAGGCATTTCTTTCACACGATAAGCAAATGCGGGGTAACTCCGTTTAAAAGTCAACCCTTAGAAATATGACATGGCTCAATGTTGCTGAAGAAGAAGGGTAGTGCCTATCCGGGTATAATTTTTAAGAGATCTACCCCGCATTTGCGTATCGTATAGCAGAAAACTCAGAAAACACCCTACCAGGTACTCCGACTCACGAGACAAGATGCTGAACATACCAAACGCTCTCGAGTCTCCTCTTGTTTTGAAACAGAGTCTACAACAAATCCGCCAGCAGATTGAACTCATAATAATTTGGTAGATAAGTACAATTTCAAGTAAGACCAAAAAATTTTTAAATTTGGCTAATATTTTTAATAAATATATTGATTACAAATAGGCGTTGTAAGTTATAATCTTTTTTAAAGTATAATTTTCCACTTTAAATTTTAAAAATTGTTAAAATTAATTAAATAATACATTAGACAAAATTAGAAAAAAAATTCGTCCTATTTTTTTCTTTAGACAAAAAATAACAATATTCCACTTTTATAGTTCGCTTATTCTTTGAATATTGATTTAAATATATATATATATATATGTGTGTGTGTATGTGTTTTGTTTTTCAGTTTTTAATTGTTAAATAAAAGTTCTTTCTATTATTTAACTATGTAAATTTTTTAATAAAAATTGATGGCTTACAAAATGATTTTGTAGCGATCGAAAGCAAACTTATTTAACTAGTACACATATTTATATATGATTAAATCATCATATAGCTTAACAAACTTTAACTATCATGGTAGCCAATTGGCTAGCTCTCTGGCCTTTGATAGCACAGGCTTTAGGTTGGAATCCTGGAGGTGACATGAATGTTTGTCAGTGGTGCGGAGTCCACATTAAACTGTAGGTCCCTATCTAATTAGCCTAATGTGTGCCAAAATGATCGTAGAGCTAAAAATCATACCAAACCCAACAAATTTTAAATCATACCATTATTTGAGAAGTATTGTTTTTAGAGTTCAAACAACTTGCTAAATGTCAGTCTCCTTCAAATCTAATTTAGTAAAAAAGCCGATAATTTAAATACTTAAAAACAAAACAAAACCTTTCCTTTTCAAAATTCAAAAGCAGTTTTGAATAGTTGAATGATTTTTGAAAGGATCTTTCAAATGGCTACAATAGCAGAAAAAAATAAATAAAAAGATGCATTTATTGTTTGAGTTCAGTCAAAAGTGAAAGCCATTATGAAATTTCGATTCGTTTACTCTAACAAAACTCTATAATTTGGCTCAATTACTGTTAGGTCAAACGAAAATTTCGCCAAAAATAAACTTAAAATGCTTTGCGAATTCGAATGTTCGAATGACTTTTTGACATCAGACGGGTTGGTGTCATGGACTTCGATCGAAATTGTGGGTTTTTACAGTCAGTCATGTAATACGGAGAAAATTCGCGAATACCGAAAGGGCCTTCATTACTATTTGATAGGTTTTCCTTGTTGAGTAACCAGTTGCACTTAATAAATTGTTCATTTTTCTATGAACAGACGGAAATTTCTTTCTAAAAATGAATTACTATAATATAATTTTCATTATTTAAAATAAAATTTATCTCCGAAATGCAAACACAAATAATTTTTGCGTTTTGTTTATTGTAAACAAAAAACAAAAGTTTAAAGTAAAAACAAAAGCAAAGTTAAGTCTGTTTTAAAATTTAAATTAATCTATCCATTTAATTAAATTATCCATTAAATTTTAATATATCCATTTTTATTAATAAAATAAAAATGGGAAAAAAAATTTAAATTTAAATTAATGGATAAAAAATTAATAAACAAAATAATAAAATAAAAAAATTTAAAATTTAAATTAATCAATATATTTACTCTGTTACAAAATTAATTCTTTTAATGTAATATTATATCAACAAATCGAGTTATTTTTTTTTTTTTTTCATTTTAATTCAAACAAATCAAATGTAGTTTATTAGATCTTAATGAATAAATTTGAAGTCCTTTAATTTAAATTATAATGCAGTTTAAATTAATGTTATTAACTATTGAAAGTGGTTTACATTTATATTTTAATTGTTAAAACTGGTTAAAATTTAGCTTTTAAATGTTGTAACATATGATAAAATTAAGGAATTTTTAATATCAAAGCTTTTTTTTTTTGAGGAATGGATTAAATTGTTTAGTTGAAATACTTACATTTGAAGACTGTAAGATTGATGACATTCGAGTTTTACAATTAAATAAAATTACGAAATAAAAACAATAAATAGAAATGTATTAAAAATTGAATAATCACCATCAATTATTAATGGTGCAAAATGTAAAATATTTTTTTTTACTTAAACAGGAATAATGTTTTTCATCAAAGCTTAATACAAGAGCGAACCCTTTGGCGTTCAAAAGAAATGGTTAAACGGCCTCGAGACTCTCATCTGAGAGGAACTGCAGCTGAACCTGCTCTTCTTCTGAGAAACGTTTAGTTTATAGTCTCTGATACCGAGAGGAAATATATTTAGCACAACCCTATGAGACTCTCACTCTGAAGTATATTTTACGCAACCTGCGCGTATCCAGCGGGTTTTCAACCTGCTCTTCAAATGTGTTAAATATTGCCTGTCTCTAATTGTATGTCGGTGGTATTTAGGCGTTTAAAGTGAAACGAGTGTTGTAAAGTAAAGCTCTGTAAAGTTGTGAACCGAGAGGAAATTAGTATATTTATTTTGCACAACCTGCGCGTATCCGAGTTTCGGGTTTTCAGCTAGAAATGGAGTTCTTCCACGAATCAATAACTCTCTGTCTTCAAATGTTAAATATTGCCTGTCTCTAATTGTATGTCGGTGGTATTTAGGCGTGTGTCAATAAAGTTGTGAAACGAGTGTTGTGTTGTGTGTAAAGCGTGTGTTGTGAACCGAGAGGAAATATATTTAGCACAACCCTATATATTAGTAGGCCTGCAGACTCTCACTGGAGAAGAAGTATATTTTGCACAACCTGCGCGTATCCGAGTTTCGGGTTTTCAGCTTAGAAGTGGAGTTCTTCCTGAATCAATAACTCTCTGTCTTCAAATGTGTTAAATATTGCCTGTCTCTAATTGTATGTCGGTGGTATTTAGGCGTGTGTCAATAAAGTTGTGAAACGAGTGTGTGTGTAAAGTTGTGTGTAAAGCGTGTGTGTAAAGTTGTGAACCGAGAGGAAATATATTTACCTGCAGACTCTCACTCTGAGAAGAAGTATATTTTGCACAATCTGCGCGTATCCGAGTTTCGGGTTTTCAGCTTAGAAGTGGAGTTCTTCCACGAATCAATAACTCTCTGTCTTCAAATGTGTTTCCCTAATTGTATGTCGGTGGTATTTAGGCGTGTGTCAATAAAGTTGTGAAACGAGTGTGTGTGTAAAGTTGTGTTAAAGGTGTGTAAAGTTGTGAACCGAGCGAGAGGAAATATAACACAACCCTATGTATTAGTCCCGCAGACTCTCGGAGAAGAAGTATATTTTGCGCAACCTGCGCGTATCCGAGTTTCGGGTTTTCAGCTTAGAAAGTTCTTCCACGAATCAATAACTCTCTGTCTTCAAATGTGTTAAATATTGCCTGTCTCTAATTGTATGTCGGTGGAATTTAGGCGTGTGTCAATAAAGTTGTGAATTCTTCAACCCGTGCTTCAAGCATTCAACCAAACCACAACCAGTTACAATCTGGTTGTCTAACCTGCACAATACAACACTAAATGAGGAAAAAAAAACTGATACAAATTTTCATGGTCAATTAATTAAATTTCATTCATTTGAAATTGACCATTGATACAATTCATTTATACACAAACATACGATTATTTTAGAAGTCCGCATCTTAAAAAAGGTACTGCTCGTGACACATTTTTGTTTTCAATGTAACTATGTAATTATTTAGATTAAATATTTGATAAAAAGTTTGGGTCTGATCTTTATCTTACTGTGTTAATTAGAATTAATTGTTCTGGGTTCATATTTGTCATAAAACGAACACAACATTTTTTTTTTATTTATGTTTTTATAACATTATGTTACATCAATGTATCTATTTTTAAAAATAAAATATAATGATTTTTTTAAACATAAGTTTCATTTATGTTTTTAAATATATGTGAAAGAAATAAATGTAAAACTTTTATTGCTATTAATAATTTTTCTTGTAACTTTCTTTTGCTATTTTGCATTATAATGCATGCAAGACACGTTTAACTGGACAATTTGTTTGTACTCTTGGTGAATAATGGGTCATCTCGAAGAAAATGTCCTTTGTCAAATATTTTAATTTCTGCGCACGTATGCAGCGCATAGTGCCTTACAATTTAAAATGTTTTTTGCAGAATATAACATTCATTCATTTAAAATTGTATTTAAAAGTTAATTACTTTCAGAACTTTTTTTATTTAATAATATAATGTTTTTATTTAATTATCTGTACAATGTTAAATTTATCATTAATAGCTAATGAATCAATAGTATAAGAACCAAAAAAATTTCTAATATCTGTAGTTATTCAACTTAGAAAATTAAATTTCCTTTTCTTAAACTAAATGTTAGTTAAAATGAATAATATAAGTATATAAACTTTTAGGCAAATTTAAGTTTGTGTTAACTTTTTAATTATTTTAATTATTTAAATTTTTATAATTAATTAGAATACTTAAATATGTTAAATGATTAGATAAAAGATTCATTTTTCTAAAAATTTTAGAGTACTAAAACATTTTGCCCAACTCGTGGCTCAGTAGAAATGTGTGCCGCTGGTGAGCATTAGGGCTGAGATTCAATCCTCTTTGTTGTAGACACTGTTTCAAAAAACAAAGTTTGGTTTGGTTTGTCGCTCGACGATCATTTTGTGCACACTTTATGCTAAATAGACCGGGACCTACAGTTTAGCTTGGATTCCGAACCACTCACAAACATCCATGCTATCGCCAGAATTCTAACCTGGAGGCTGTGGTACCAAAGGCCAACCAATTGGCCATGAGGCCATAAAAAAAAAAGGAGGAGGCTTGATGGTGTTTGTGTTAGTAGAATACCTGGTGGGAGTTTTCCGGCTTTTCTGAAATACGATGCACAAACGTGGAGTAGTTCTACTTAAAACTCCTATCGGAAGGCACTGCTCTCCTTCTTCGGCGTCACGGAGCCAAGTCAGATTTCTGCCTACAGGTGTTCTATCACAACAGAAGCTGTAGCCCTCTTCCCTCTTGCCATGAAGGATACGACAATAACAACAACTAAAACTTTTTGAATGCCATACATACTCCATCGATTTTTATAAGTCAAATGCTTTATAATCACGACCATCCTAATAAGTACTCAAAAACTATTGATTATAATTTATTTCATCGATTTCTTTTGTTACATGTTTTTTTTTTTTTTTTAAATTAAAAGTTGCACCATAACTAATAAAATTACTATTGAAAAGTGTTTATCGATGTTATGTGTTTTATAAATTTTTCTGTTATACTATAAATACTTTTTCTGCAGCAATCGTGTTTACATTATTTATTATTGTTTATTATGTAATCGCAAGCAATAATAATTATGCTTTAATTATTAACATTTTATTGAACAAACGGCAATCTTTTGAAAGTACTTGAGCAAGTTCTCTTCCTAAAATTATCACTTTATTCTCATTTTACTTATAGAATATCGATTCAGAATTTAATAAATCATGAAAAAGAAAAGATATTTTCAAGAGCTTTCAATGATCCAAAAATACACTCGGTATCTAATTCCTTTTATGTTCAATAATGAAACTCTGCCACTTCTATTATATTTGTAATACTGTGTGATGATTGATTATTTTGTGATGATTGATTATTTTGTGATGATCAATTGCACAGTAGTAGGTAAAAATAATGAATGACAGTTGATGACACATAATGACAGCTAAGATGCGAAACAAAATAAACCGTATCAATTATATGAGCCCAGCAGATGCAACTTTCTGTCACACAAGTGTGACACTCGAATGACGATGTATTGATAAATTTATGAAAGGTAGACAAAAAGGACTTTTATCTTCATCGCCACATAAAACAACTTCTCCGATGCATGGTGGTAAATCTTCCCTTAATCTTAATGTTATCGATCCCATTAATAAAAACTCCCTCTTTAGCTGTCAGTTTTTAGTGCCCATTTTTAGTAGAGAAAACGAAATAATATCAGACAGCTTCTGTCTTTTTGAAATGAATGAGGGTAATGCAATCACAGTGATACATTTTGAAAACATCCGAATTGTTTTTATTTTTGGGGTATTTTTTTCAGTTATTTTTGTAGCATATTGTAGCAAAAGATACAAAAAAAAAAAAACAGATAAAGCAAAATTTAAAAAAAAATCAACAAATAAATATTTTTGTTATAGTATATGTGTTAGCAAAGATAGTTGTACACTTGGAGTCGAGGGTAGGTTGTTATTATTTTCAAATATCAGTCACTTTCACCTCAGGTTTATTCACCATGGCAGATAACATATTCCCAAGCGTGGGATGGGCAAAGAAAGAAGCTACCTACACCCCCACCCATAATTTGGAAGGAAAAAACATACATCTATGATAATATTTGAAGGATTTACATCTCTCATCCTCGAATCCGGTATAAAAATAATCCGCCCTGCAAATTTATCACACAAAAAAAATCGTCCCTTCTTCAGCATAGATATGGTAATTTACAATTCAGCTTTGCTTGTGTAGAAAAGCTGTCTAGTTTGTAAACGCAATGCACTATTCACAAAACCGTGTGTTGTGTCTGTGTCTAGTTCTCATTGTCCTACAGTGAGGGATGGACATCCCATGAGTAGTCTACTCACGGATGGAAAGAAAAATGGGCAAGTTCTGTTGTGACGGGGCACCTGTAGATAGAAGTCTGACTTGGCTCCATGTCACTGAAGAAGGAGGGCAGTGCATTCCGGGAGGACATTTTAGGGATACTACCCTACATGGTATGCGTATCGTATGGGAAAAAAAACCCCATAGGTAGACTGACCCACGAGGCATGATGCTGAACATCCCAAGCGGCGCCGAATCTCGCCGTTTTTTAAACAGTCTATACCAGGGGTCTCCAAACTACGGCCCGTGGGTCAAAATCAGCCAGCCAGTGTCATCCATCCGGCCCACGACAGCGAATAGCTTATTGTTGCTGTAATAAGTTGGATAAAAAAACACTTTAAAACACTAGAAATTATAGATAACTGCAGAAAAATTAAAACGGTTTTGGCCCTTGGTACTTACTGGAGTAAACAGTATGGCCCTAAGCCTGGAAAGTTTGGAGACCCCTGGTCTATACAACAAAGCCGCCAGCAGATGGACCTTCTCCCTAATGCTCACCAGCGACGTGCGTTGCCACTGAACCATGAGTCGGTCTTATAGATACATGAATTCAATAAAAGTCATTGAATTTATTTCACAAGTTCTTCAAAATCCATTAGTAAATATACTTGTACATAAAATTAAGAAAAAGAAAATCAGAAGCCAAGATTTATGTACAACAAGCATGAAATGGAGTAAAAATATTTATATACCATAAGCAGTTTCATCAGAATTTTATGACATTGTACTCTTTGATATGACATTGTAAGTGATTCAGGCGGCAAAACAACATTAATTTTTTCTCCACGTCCCATCAGCTGAGTTTTAGTAATGCATCATCATATTTAATTTTATGCGATGGTTGTAGAGTATACATTCTCATTTTGAACACATGCATCTGTTTATTATACATTGCTTTACAAACAAAGGCTTTAATTTATTCCTCCACACGACAGTAACTTAAAAAAAATACTACATTTGCAGACACTTGGATTCTTCCCACGTATGTTTCACTTAATTTTGTTCATTTATTGTTTGATACATTTGGCATGGTAATAAAATTATTCTTTAAAACACTTTCGTTTTTAATAGTTTCTGCTTCTTTCTTTACAACAAACCATAGTTGGTAGCATTGAACTAAAGTTCTCTGTGACTGCAATGCCTTAGAGATAAATGTTTTTGTCATATTCATCTGTGAAGATAGTAAAAATTTGTCTTTGTACTGTAGAAAATCTGCTTATGTTACTCAGAGAAACATTAAAAAAAAAAAAAAATAATAATAAATAAATAATTTCTTCAATTAATTCTTCATTTATTTAATTCTTAATGCTTCTGATTAAAATTAATTAATTGAGAGTTCATGTTTATTCAAAATTCTGGGCAGAATCTAGAATAATTATGTTAAATTATAAATTTTAGTTTGGGATGTTCAACATTTTGACTCGATCGTTGAACCAGTATGCGGGAATTTTTTCCGGGTTTCTCCATACGATATGCAAATGCGGGGTATTTACACCCTAAAAGTCCCCTAAAATGGAAGACACTACTCTGTTTTTTCAGCGACACAGAGCCAATAAAAAGCTTCTTGGGCGATCCATCACAACAGAAGATGCCCCTTTCCCTCCTTCCATGAGACCACACGGGTTCTTGGATGTGGTCTAGATATTGCTGCCGACCAAGTGGGATAAGAAGCAACATTAATATAGAGTAGAGGTCTCCTTTATTTAAAAATATTGTATAGTTACTCTACTCATTATAACTTCTTCTTTAGTGATAAAACATCAAGTGTTATGAGTATAGAATATATATATATATCAATTAATGTTTCACATTTACTGCTCAAAAATGAGTAGCATAGCAGATCAAGGGCATCACAGAAAATTTGAAAAATAATTTGGTGAGAAATGAAAAACCTGAATATCGTATACATACCGATTAAGTTAATTATTTCTTAAAATGAAGTATAGAAGAAGAAGTAGGTCAATAAAAAGTAAGAAAATCATAAAAAAATAGGGTTTAGTTTAGTGCAGACTAATAAAGGTTGTTCAGAAAAAAAACAAATATAACAAAAATACAACTAAACAATTTAATGCATGATATTAAAATAGTTTATTAAGTATTTTAGAACTTCTATACTTCATACTTTTATACTTTATTTTTTGTAATAACTAAGCTCAAGTGATTTTTTATGATCATGCCTAAAAATCTATATTCATAAATATGTTTGAAATCTAAAAATAGCTTTAATGTATTTTATATTATTTAGCAATGACCACTTCTTTTTTTCATCAGAATTTTAAAATAGACTAAAAATATCGCAAGATACAAACAAATTACTTAGGAAGGGAAATAGCATCTAGGCTATTATTTTCATTTTTACAAAAGATCTGATATCTAGTCTACAATTAAATTAAAAATATCGAAAAAAAATTTTTTCTAATATTTAAATGCTTACTTTTAATTTACTGTTTTAATCTTTTTATCAAAATTTCAGAATCTTTAGAAAATAACTATATTTTTTAATCATAGATGGTCTGCAAGCCGACCGTGATCTCTGCACCTCATTGTGATATAGAAATGTTTCCAGTCTCAATTATGCATTCTTAAAGAATATTTACACTAAATAAAAAACATTCACTTATTTTTGCAGAATAATAATATAACATTATTTCCATGCATTTGTGTTATGACTAATACTTAGTGTCCGGCAACGAGGTATGGTCACCCCTTGAGTAGTGAACTCATGGATAGAGGAAAAGAGGGCAGTTTCTGTTGGGATGGAGCACCCGGAGAGCCTGACCTGGTCGCCCCGAGAGCCTAAGTCGCTGAAGAAGAATGGCAGTGTCTTCCGGAAGACTGTTAGGGGCAATTACCCGCAATTGCGCATAGTATAGGAGAAAATCCGGAAAACGCCACCAGTTGGCTGGCTCACGAGGCAAGATGCTGCACATCACAAATGGCATCGGTCTCTTCGTTTTTTGAAACAGTGTCTACCACAAAGCCGCCAGTGGATTGAACCTCCGCCCTAATGCTCACCAGATGGAGTTAGTTTCAAATGGGTATCACGGACTAATGGTGAACTCTAGAAATGAGTGGTTCCTTTGTATAAAGACTACCATTTAAATGGGAAAATAAGTAAATGCATTGATAAAGAATAATAAGAGTTTTATTTTGCAATGTATTTTAAATATTAAATTCCCATTCTTATTTTACACTTACAATTATTCAAGAACACTTATTTTAAAATACTTTTACTGAAACTAATAAACTCAATATATAGTTTAAATATTCAGGAGAAATAATAAAGAAACCCACAACGCAATTTTCTTTAAAAAAAAAAAAAAAAAAAAAATCGAGGATGAAATGATGATACCAGAGTGGTCAGTTAAAAGTGTTTTGCCAGCTTCCAGTGCTCTCTGGTTCAAATGGGCGATAGATAAAAACCCTCTCGTGTGTGGAAAAGTAGTGCACTTATCGGCTGACCTCATCCCACACTTCTAGTTAGCGGGATCAGTGGGCACGTCGTAAAAAAGGCAGAAAAGCGGAACTATTTCGCCGTCGCTATCATAGCGGGAGATTCCAAGGTCCGCTTTTGCTTTTTATTTTTTGGGAAGCACACGAGGTTTGGAATTCGGTTGTCCGTTGTCAAGGCAACCCACAGAAGCGTCCCAGTGGCTGGGGTTCCCCCATTTGACACGAGGCCAACTCATCGCGCTCTCTCTCATAACACACCAGACATCGATTGCGTGACATTTTTGTGTTGCTTTTATTTTTATTTTTTATTATTATCAAAGACTGCGAAGATTATCGTTGTTTAAAGTCGGTTGTGTGGGCAAAATGGTGTGAAAAATTAAGTGATCGAATAAATCGATACTAATTTTTAGATTAAAAAAAACATTAAAAATGAATTTAATTGAAAAAATAAAATTCCTGTCAAAGTGTTAAATCGCATGTAAATGTTATTTAAGCAATGCTTTTTACGTCATTTGATCGTTTTACGTGTAGAATCAGTAATTCATCTATG
Source organism: Caerostris extrusa (assembly GCA_021605095.1). NCBI lineage: Eukaryota > Metazoa > Arthropoda > Arachnida > Araneae > Araneidae > Caerostris > Caerostris extrusa. The sequence goes on from BPLR01001728.1 coordinate 81,410, forward strand.
AAGATTATTTTTTGGGGAAGTCTGAAGCAGATTGATAGATTATGAATTAGGTTTCAGAACTGAAGTAGTTGAGGCCTGATGGTCAATTTGATAACATTCTGGCCTTGGGTACCACAGGCTTCAGGTTCGAATTCTGGCGGTGGCATGGATGTTTGTGAGTCGTTCAGAATACCCTTTAAACTGTAGGTCCCGGTCTAATTAGCCTAAAATGTGCACAAAATGACTGTAAAGCGAGAAATCAACCATCTGAAGTAGCTGGATTCGATATCGAAAAGCGATGCTGAACCAAAAGTTTCCTTGTCTACTTTATGAACGAATGCGATAAATCCATAAGAAAGTAAATTCTATTGTTGAGTTCCAAGAAATAGAACGAGGGTGGTGAAACTTTCATATATTGCATGGAGATTTTGAAGATGCTCATCCAAAACTGTGGCGATACTATGTGGATGCAGGGTAGCTAGCCTTCTGTGTCTATCCTGCTAATATCAAATCTTCCACAAAATCATTAGAGAGTTTTGGCATAGCGTATTTTGGACGTCCGTTATTTTTTTCTCCTAGCGCTCATGCTCATAGGAAACATTATTACAAATACGCATGCGCAATTTCCTATGAGCATGGGAGAAAAAATAACGGACGTCAAAATATGGTATGCAAAACTCTCTATTGTTAAGATAAAAAATTACCTTAAGTGCAAATGGTTTAATGCGTTGATATCAGGTTTTAGAGCCATGACAGGTTTAGAGCCGTGGCTCAGGCGTGCGCCGCTGGTGAGTATTAGGGCTAAAAAGTTCAAACCGCTGGTGGCTTAGTTGTAGGAAACTGTGGAGATTAGGACAGAGGGAAAGGGGGGTGGGGCAGCTTCTGTTGGGATGGAGCATCCGTAGATAAAAGTCTGATTTGACTCCGTCATGCTGCTTTTTACGGGGTAGGGTTGTCAGCCCTATGCCCATCAGTCATATTAGACCGGGACCTACGGCTTAAAGGGGATTCCGAATCATTACAAACATCCTTGGCACAGCCGGGACTCAGACACGAAACCTGTGGTCCTAAGCGGCAGAGCGCTAGCTACTCAGCCATCAAGCTCTCCTTATTAATTTAATTTAACATGAATAAGATTTCAAAGTAGTATGTAAGTAGTAGTAGTAGTACTTGTAAGAAAATTACCTCTTTTAACTTTCTTATAGCAGAACTAGCCATCTGATGATCAATTGGCTACAGCTCCGGCTTCAAGTTCAAATCCTGGAAGTAGTATGGATGTTAGTAGTGGTTCAGAATCCACTTTAAGACGTATATCTCGGTCTCATACGACCGTAGAGCGTCACACAACCCAATGAGACTTTCACCCACATCATTCCCAAACTGTAAAGTGGCAACTCAGCGTTAGGCACAGTGATGTTCTGTGGTGTAGTAGTAGTAATCTAAAGTGTGCGCAAAATGACCGTGGAGTGACAAACCAAACGGAACTAGCATTAAAACTAGTATTAATTAATATGAAACAGGCAACGCAATTTGAATCTGTAATTAATATCCATGCACTATTATGAACATGTAAGAAATAAATTTTTTCCAAGGTCAAAGATAATGAATTAAAACGGTTATTTTATTGCTAAATTTATTCATCATTTAGTAAAAAAAAAAAAAAATACAATCCTTCTTGGAACGTGATTCATCATATTCAAAAGATATTTTTTACCAATCTTTTCAAAAGTGAACAAAAATTGCGACAAAACCCCTATTGACCGTTTCATAAAAGGATATTTTCGTTTCTAATAATAATAATAATAATAAAAACTAGACTTCATTATGATTAGTACGTTCAAAAATAAAATGGAATAATAAGTTATGCTACAGCTTCTACTTTCGGAAATATGTTATTCATTGTGACCAAGGTAATTTGTCTTCTCCAGCCCATGATTCAAGGCATGCAAAATCGATACCATGGGATTGACGTTACGCATTGAAGTGCTTAATTTCCCCCTTACACACCAGGTAATTATTTTCCGTCTTGCAGTGGCGTAAATGCCAAACAAATCCATTATTAGCCTTTCCCTTTCACAGAAACAAAAGGCGCCGTGGCGCACTTAGCCCTTTCGCCGCTAATGGATGACAAAGCTGGCTTCTGTGAAGAGTGATGTTCGTCTATTGCTATGAATGGGAAAATTGCCAGCTCACGATAAAAACACTTTCTGATCTGCAGGGGGTTTGATCCGCATGTCTGACAAATTTTCGAATGGAATTCCCCGGCAGTGACATACCTGAGTGATGCGCATTGATTAAAGTCACATATTTTCCCTGGATGATTCTCATTTTCTCTTTTTTTTTAATTTGAAGATAACTTTTAAAACATGGTAATGACATATTCTGGCGCTCGCTGCCACAAGTTTCTAGTTCAAGTCCAGACGGTGCCATGGATGTTTGTAGTGGTTTGGAATCCACTTTAAACTGTAGGTCTCGGTCTAATATGACTGTAGATAATTGGGCGCAGGGCTGACATTGGGCGCAGGGCTGACAGGGCTTCTTACTCTGTAAGAAGAAGATATCTCATGTTTCGGAATCTGCCAGTAGGCAGACGGCCTTCGCCCTCTATGGGCTTGTTGTACCAATGAAGAAGAAGAATGGTATACATGGGGACCTGAAGGCGAGTGATTAGCGCTCTAGTGCTTGATGCCACAGGTTTTGGATTCAAGTCCCGGCGGTACCATAAAAAATTGTAATGGTTCAGAATCCACTTTAAACAGTAGGTCCCGTTCAAATATGTTTAAATAGCGTAGGACGTAGGATTGACAACCCTATACCTTAAATTGAAACATTCCTTGTATCGAAATTTACTAGAACGCATACGGCCTTGGTCCATCATGGGGCTGTTGCGCCAATGATGATGATGATGATTATGAATATAAAAAATGATAGCGAAAAATTATGTAATAAAGCAAGCATAGATGTATTTTTTATGGTTTTTTAATTAGAAGCCATCTAAAAATAACAAATTATAAAATTTTATTTCACAAAAACACGCCTGCTTACATCAATCTTAACATAAATATAATTAAATATTCACAAGCAAGTAACTGTAACTGTATTTAAAAAAATATAAAATATATACGATAAAGTCTATATCACTCTTTTAATTACAGATCTTCTTTTAGAAATTTTGTAATTATAAACTATTATTTTAATATAATTCCAATAAAGAGCTATAGGCAAGGTCTAAGGAATGAAAATTTTCAAGATGAGTTTGAAAGGTTTTGACTGGCATAAGATTCAAAACAATCACATGAGACTCAATTGTATCTTGTCCTTTTGTGTTACAGTTTCACCCAGTTTATCTTTCTATTGTTAAAAGGAAAATTATTTTCAAAGAACGACAGAAAAAAAAAAGGAAGAAATAAAAACCGTTTTATATGTATTTTTCTCATTTTGTGGAAATGGTGCCGCAATAAAAGAAAAAGTGTCATCTTTTAGTTGAAGAAAAGCAGCTGATGCGACAGAAGACACTTTAAATATGGGTTATTCCGGTCACAGGTAATGACAATTGCCTTATTTTTTTTTCCCAGTTGTGGGTTGCGCGCGACCCGTTTCTCGGAGCCTCTTGCGAAACTCTTCTGGCAACAAACACTATTTCCGGCTCAAGTGCGGCTCTCGAGTAATATAAAGCAAATCTCGCAATCAGGTTGATATAAGTTTTATAATTTTGGCAACATGTGAGCTCTTTTTTGGACATGCATATTAGGAAACCCTTCAGAAAAGGTAAGCAAGTAGCCAGCTTGCCCAAAATTGAAATGGAGAATGAAAATCTGTAATTTAAGATCATACAGACAAGAGAAAGTTTAATATTTTTTCAATTCCTTCTATTAATTCACACTCTCCCTATATATATCTTGTTCAAATTATCAATCGTTCATAAAACACTTTTATTCATCCACTCAAGATCAAATACATTTTTTTGAACTTGTAGTGAATGACACTCGATGTTAATACAGTTTTTTCAAATATTAATTCAGCAATTAAATTTAATTAATTAATTTTAGTTTTTTTTTTAGATTTAAGTTGCGCCATCTACCAATAGATGGCGCCAGATAAACTTAAAAAAATGAATGAAAATTATTTATAAAGGACTTTCTGCAATAGAGTGAAAAAAAAGTAGGAATTGACTTTAAATTTTTTTTTTTATATTACTTGTTTCGTCACAGAATCTAATTCGATTTATTGCCTTCTTCTCAATTTATGGTTTTATTTTCCCATGGTAGAAGATCATCAAAGATTTAGAAGTTGATTTCCTTTTGAATTCTAAGATTAAGGGTCAAATCTTATAAAATTTAAGAAGCTATGTTTTTGAGGTTGGTTTAGTTTATCGCTCTACGGTCATTTTGTGCACACAAGGACTAAATAGATCGTGACCTACAGTTTCAAGTGTATTCCAAACCCCTAACAAACATCCATGCCGCCGCCAGGATTCGAACCTGAAGCCTATAGTATCAAAGTCCAGAACACTAGTCACTTGGCCAGCAGGCCGCTATATATTTTTGAGGAGATATGTGAAATATTGTCATACAATTATAGTTTAAAACTATTAAGTAGTCTTCCATGAGTAGTCTATTCATGGATGAAGGAAAAGGAGAGATAGCTTCTGTTCTTTTTTAAAGATAAACATGTGGTACAAAACGTGTTCGAGAAAGGTCGCAAATTGACGCAATATTAATAGCCATTACATCAAAAAGGAAACATAAAAAGAAGCAGTAAAATACAGAAAATAAATAAATATGAAGAATACTATAAAGTTATTGTAAGTTTCTTTTTAGTTTCATAACAAAAATACGTATTGCAAGTAATACGTATACGTAGTAATACGTAAATTATGTATTTCAATTAATTGATGTAGAAATGAATAAAAATATAGGACGCTTTGCATTGATTTGAATTAAACTAATTAGGCAATTTTCCTAATTTTTATCAATAAATAAAGATTCGTAAAAAAAATTTCTTTTAAAATTTTTTAAATTTATAAGACAGTCCCCTTCTGAAAGGGGACTGTCTTGTAAAAGATCCTTAAAGTATGTGGACGATTCTCAATGTATGACGCTGAATTTTTAGCAAGTCAAATTATCTATTTTAAAATTTAAAAGAATCCGTCGTATTTCTTCTTGCTACTTATAAAGAAGCCATAATGAGAAATATCATCATAAAATTATGGCTTTAAGCTCGTTTAAGAATCTTTGTAAAAAAAAAGATGATTTATATATCTTAACTAATTCTCTGACACTACAGCCCATGGTGATTCAAGGCCGTTTGCCTACTAGCAAATTTCGAGACAGGAGTTACTTACTTTTTACGGGGTAGCTTTGTTAGTCGCAGGCCCAACAGTCATATTTAACCGGGATCTACGATTTAAAGTGGATTCCGAATCACTACAAACATCCAAGGCACTGAGAACCACAGCACTAGTCAATCTGCCATCAGGCCCTTACATATATCCTACCGACTCTAAATCTGTTTTGCATCATATAAAATTTTATATTTAAAGGGACCGATCACCTAAACAAAATTGTTTTTCGTTTAAAAAATGCATTTTTAAATTACTTAATTATAATTTAAGCTTTCACATTATTTTGCTTATTTCGTTAGGACAAGTATTAAATAATCCATGATCCATTTTGGATCTTGGATTATTTAATGCATAAGTTTTAAAAGTGCTTAAATCTAAGTCTGACAAGGGTTACGAAATTAAATTATTCAATCCTTTGATAAAAAAAAATCATTGCATCAGAAATTATAAAGAAAAAAATCATGAATTATACAGTTGTATTTCATTCTCTAAGAGGTATAAATCTTTGCGATAGGTATTTAGTTGTAGTGAAAATGTATAGCGATAACTTATATTATAATCTTCCAAAATGGTCGATATTTTGTGGGATTAAAATTTTAAGACAAATTTATTGGCGAATAATATTCAGATTCAGCGGTTTTCGTATTTTTTTAAAATATCACTTGAATAAAATTAGAGGTAAGGTCGTTTGAAGTTTGCATTCAACGCAAAAGAACATTTGCGTAAAACATAATTGCGACAAAGCCTTAAAGTCAGATTTATGTTAGTGACTGAGATCTGGGTGAAAAAAAAATAATAAAAAAAAATGTTGGAATTCTCCTTTATCAAGTGTCCGAATTAAGGCAAACATCACGATGATCTAACAGTCACGTAAAAGTTTTTAAGTAATCAAGATGTTGAATGAGTTATTGCGGTATTGGTTTCTATGACGATTTGCGTAGCGAAGGACGTCTGTGCTGAAATGTGTCTTGCCTTGCGAAACCGTTACGGTTACGTCGGTAATTCTAATCGTCCACTTAAAGACTTCTGTTCGCTGCTGGTCACGTGATCGAGAATAATTAAGATTTAAATGATACGGCAAAGAAGGAGATCGTCTTATTTTGCATACTAGAATTTTAAATACATTGACAGATTTAAGAGGAATATTGTAACAGAATCAGATTTGGAGATTCCTTCAAGGTTTTCAAATTCTGAACGAGTTCATCTCGCATTGACGCAAATGCGAGATGAACTCGTTCAAAATTCGCATACATGCCTTCGTGTAGAAAAGTAGCTGAAACTCGCATAAGCTAATTTTATAACAAAAATGATTACACTTATCTATTTGATATATGAAACAAAAAGGCATAGATTGGTTTGGTTCTCTACTGTCATTTTTTGCGTTATTTAGGCTAAAAAGACCGGGACTTGCTGTTGGTTGGACCTACTGTTGGACCTACTGGCACAAAATGGAATACTGGCACTAATATTGGCCATCAGGCTGCTGAAAACAGGCGTAGATTAAGTTTTAATTCAGAAAATCAATATTTGGTTTGGTTTGTTGTTCGTCATTTTGTGCACACTTTGGGCTAATTAGACCAGGACGTTTTAATTTAACGTGGATTCTGAATCACTCACAAAAACATCCATGCCAACGCCAGGGTTCGAATCTGAAGCTTATGGTACCAAAGGCCAGACAGCTAGCCAATTGGCCGTCAGGTCGCCAAAAACAGGCATAGAATATGTTTTATTTCAGAAAATCAATAATCGGATGAGAGTTTGGTTTGTCGCTCTACGGTCCTTTTGTGCACACTTTGAATTAATTAGATCGGAATCTAGAGTTTAACGTGGATTCTGAACTACTAACAAGTATCCATGGATTCGCCAGGATTCGAACCTGAAGCCAGTGGTACCAGAGGCCTGTACTCTAGTTAATTGGCCATCAGGCAGCTAAATACAGGCTTAGAATATATTTTAATTCAGAATATCAATATGTGGATGAAAGTTTGGTTTAGTTTGTCGCTCTACAGTCACTTTCTGTACGCTTTGGACTAATTAGACGGTACCTACAGCTTAACGTGGATTCCGAACCAGTAATTCATCCCACCGCCAGGATTCGAACCTGTAGCCTGTGGTACCAAAGGCCAGAGCGATAACCAATTGGCCATCAAGCCACTTTTGAATGAAGGAGATTGAGTGAAACGACAATAACACTGCTTGTTAAGAGGTTTGATTTACGTGAGATGACAACTAAAATATGTTACATAAATAATCGCTGTTGAAATATGCTACTAATGTACCCATTTCTTTTAGTAGCAGGTAGAATAAAATTAGATTCAACATCTATTACATCAAATATTTTCTTTTATAAACTCTATGATAAATTCACAGGGGAATTATGATAAGTATGATAAAATATTCCGTCACCTTATCTGCTGTCATACATCTTAACATCTAATTTCAATACATTTAAAATGCAAAAGAGGCAGAAGTCGTGAAAAATTGGGTCTAAGGCGCATGCGTGAAATGTGGACAAATTTCATGATTAGATAAAGCATATTTTATATCAAAATATACCATTCTGATATAAAAGAACTAGCTTTGTTTTTTTTTTTTCCATTCTATGCAAATAGCTTCAAGATAGTTCTTAGGAGAAATTAATTTAATTGCCTTATCGGTAATAATGAAAAGTAAATATTAAGACAGATATATTTTTTTAAATTATATTTCTCTTATTTACATATATAAACAGATATACTTCATTAAAGATTTTACTTATCATTATCATTTAATCGAGAAACGATTGTCAAATATTTGTTTTAATTTTGCTTGAATATTTTCTTTCTCCATATAATTTATCGTAGTATTCACAGGTTGAATTTGTTTACTTTTAATTTAATTAGTTTTCGAAGACATTTGCAAAAAGCTCATTTTTAAATAATTAATGAAACAAAAATCAAATTTGTTAGTTAAATTCATGATTTATTTTTTTATATTTTACTAGTTATGAATAAAATATGGACAATATGCATTGATTGCAGTTAGCTACTAACAAAATAAGAATCATATATATAAATAAAATCAAAATAAGAATCATAAAACTCATAAAAATGATATATATATATATATATATATCATTTTTATGAGTTTTATGATTCTTATTTTAATTTTTATTAACTAAATAACATTAATAAAAAGAAAATATTGTATCACAAAGGAATATCTAATTGTTTACAATCATTTTAATAAGAACAAGTAATATAAAAAAAAAAATTTAAAGTCAATTCCTACATTTTTTTCACTCTATTGCAGGAATTCCTTTTATAAATAATTTTCATTCATTTTTTAAGTTTATGTGGCGCCATCTATTGATAGATATATGCAACTTAAATCTAAAAAACTAAAATTAATTAAATAAATTTAATTACTGAATTAATATTTGAAAAAACTGGATTAACATCCAGTGTCATCCACTACAAGTTAAAAAATGTATTTGAACTTGAGTGGATGAATAAAAAGTATTTTATGAATGATTGAAAATTTGAACAAGTTATATATAGCGAGAGTGTGATCTAATAGAAGGAATTGAAAAAATTAAACCCATGAAGATAGTGAGCTTTAAGAAAATAATAACTTAATTGAAGTTGTATGAAATTATCGTTCTCGTGCTTTTGTTAATGTATAGGTGTCACTTAAAATCAGCATAAACTTAATATTTTCACTTTGTCAACAAAAGGCTTGCCTCTAGATCGATATTATTACTGATCGATGAAAAGTAAAATGCAATCTCAGAAGTGATATTAACAACACTTAAATGAAATGAAATAGTTTTTTTTTTATTCTCAAACATTAATTGCAAATATATTATTATAATTTTTAACAAAATATGTAATAATAAACTTCTATTGCAATTGCAGCTTTATTGTTTGAAGAAAAGGAATATCTAATTTATTACAGTTTTTTTAATATGAAAAAATAAAGATGATACTAAACAAATAAACATGATGAAGCTTAAGAAAATAATAAACCTTAATAATATAATAATAAATAATAAACCCCAAAAATATTTTGTGATGTGTCTAAGATCATTTAAAAAAGAATCTTCTATTTTTTTAAACTTATTTATTTGCATATTTCTTGAAATTGAATTCTTTCTCATCAGTAAATATATATATAAAATATTAAATGATACATTAAATATATTCCTTATAAATACAATGTTTTAAATTATTTTGTCAAGCAGTTGTAAAATAGTAACTAAAACGTGTTTTCTCACATGAAATCACATGCTATGATTATTTATTTATTGAAAATTAAAATTGTAATTTATAAACTGTTTATATTTGTTGAAAAGTACAAAAAGTAAAAAAAAAAGTTGTAAATAAATAAAATTTAAAAAAAGCTCAGGCATGTAACATATGAGTATAAATTAATACTAGAGATTGCAAAAATTTTTTATTGTAATGATTAATAATTCACATAAAGCAATTTCCTTGTTTAACAAAAGCAGTATTAAATCCCCCACCCCTCAAAAAAAAAAAAAAAAAGATTTTGCAATGTATCTAAGAGCATTTAAAGAAAAACCTTCTATATTTTTACTTTATTTAAATGAGCTAGTATATTTCACGAAATTGAATGCGTTCCGATCAGTAAATATGTTTAAAATATTAAGTGAATTATTTAAGAATAGTATGGCTTTAAAATTTTATTAATTTTGATGCAGTGGGTAACAACTTAGAATACAGTTAAGAAGTAATTTGTAATTTTCTCCCCTTATAATTTGTTGAAAAACCTTAAAAAATGAGTTATTGTTAATCTATTTAATAAAATATGTTATATTTAATAAGTATTATATATTTGCTTCCAGAAGTTTACATCATATTCTAGTTTAAATTTAGAAAGAATATATAGAGTCTAAGACATACATGGACTATATAGGGCTAATAATAAATAACATATAAAAAAGCACAGACATGTAACATATGAATATAAATTAACATTGTAGATTGTGGAAACTTATAGTTGTATTGATATATATATATATGTTTGTGTGTTTTTTTTTTTATTAAAAATTCACGTAAAGCAATTTCATTATTTAAATGAAAGCAATATTAAACCCAAAAAAGTTTTTGTAATGCGTCTGAGATCATTTAAAGAAATTTTATTATTTTTTTAATGTTATTTAAATGAGCTTGTATATTTTATAAAATTGAATGCATTTTGATGATTATATGAAATCTGAATAATATATTAAATTATCTATTTGTTAATAATATGATTTTTAAAATTTTGCTAATTTTGTTTTTTAACATGGTAATGCAACAACAAATTAGTATAGAGTTAAGAAGAAATTTGTGATTTTTTTTAAATGTAAATATGTAATTTTTAATCAATAAGAAAAAAAATTGATGTAATTGTTAGGCTATATAATAGAATCTGTTATATTTAGCAAGTATCATATATTAACTTCCAGAAATCTACATCATATTCTACTTAATTTATATACATATATATGTTGTGAGATCTTGCAAGTTCTCAGAAAGTTAATCTATTAGAAATAAATGAAATTAGAATATAATTCCCTAATATTAAGTAATAATTTTACATAAAACATTTTTATAATGTGCATTATGATATATAGTACCAATGTTCTTGGTCTTCTCGGTTTAAATGCATGTTCAAAAGTTTAAATTGCGAAACATGTAAATTACATATTAAACACGATTCTTTCTCAACTTGTAGATAATAAAATACTTTTAATATTTAAAATATTTTCAAATATATTTTATACTAAAAATTATTATAAATTATTAAATTAATTATTATTTCAAATTATTCAAATTATTATTTTTAAATTATATTTTTAAATATAGTTTAAAATATTTATTATAAATCATTAAAAAAATTTTCAAATTGTAGATAATAAGATATTTTACATCAATAATTATAAAAAAAATGAGAAAAAGGAATGATTATCATGAAAATGATAATTGTTAGATAATAATTATCAATACATCTAAGTCGCTTATTAAATTTCAGAAAACGATTAATAAAATTTAAATAATAATAATAATAATGGTAGACATAATAAATAACATATATATATGGTGTGATATCTTGCAAATTCTCATAACATTAATCTCTTAGAAATAAATGAAATTAGAGTATATTTCCTAATATTAAGCGTGAATAATTTTATGTAATACATTTTATAATGCATATCATAAAAATGTTCATAGTCTTCTCAGTTTAAATGCATATTTAAAAATTTAAATTGCGAATCATGTAAATTACATATTAAACACGATTCTTCCTCAAATAGTAGATAATAATTACTTTTTACATAAATAATTATGAAAAAAATTGTATTGATAATTATTATTTAATGATTATCAATAGATCTAAGTCACTTATCAGATTAGATCAGAAAAAAACGATTAGCACAATGTAATAATAATAATAATAATAATGGTAAACAGAAAGGAATCTCATAATATATAATACCAATATTCATATTCTTAGTTTAAATGCATATTTAAAAGTTTAAAATGCAAAATATGCAAACTACATATTAACACACGATTCTTCCTCAAATTGTAGATAATAAATTATTTTGAAATATATATATTTAAAATATTTTATATAAAATTATTATATTATTATCATAAATATTCTTCTTCTTCTTCTTATTATTATTAAATTATATAATTATTATTATAAATATTATTATTCTTATTATTCTTATTATTAAATTATATAATTATTATTATAAATATTCTTCTTCTTATTATTATTATTAAATTATATATTTATTATTAAAATTATTATATTTAAAATTATATTTTTAATATTTTAAATATTTTTCAAATTGTAAATAATAAGATATTTTACATAGATAATTATAAAAAAAAATGTATTGATAATTATTAGATATTATTATCTAATAATTATATCTCAATATTATCTAATAATTATAATTATTAGATAACAATGTATTGATAATCTAATGATTATCAATAAATCTAAGTCTTTATCAGATTTGAAAAAAGAACGATTAGTAAAATGTAATAATAATAACAATAATAATAATAATAATGATGGTAAACAGAAAGGAAAACACACCCTTTGTTTTTCTTGCAATTGTCCGTTCTGTCTCTGAAAGTGTGTCTTCTCTTCTCATCGTTGGGATCTGTGGTTGAAAAGTTGAACTTGTGCTTTAACGACAGAAACATTTCCGGTCACTCAACAACAAAAAAAAAGTCGCTCTTAATTAGTCCAGTCGTTACTTAAGAAGTCAGTTTAAAAAAAAACCGATTAAAGTAGCAATCGGTGGAAAGGAAAAAATCGAATGAAGAGATTTCGGAAATTGTATACCATCCTCTGACCGTCTGAGTCACGTGACTTCTTCAAGAGGAGTTTCGACTGATTTCTAAAGGTACCTGAAAAGAGTTTCCGAAGATAAGAGCAGACATCTCTTATCAGAAGATGCAAACTTAGTTGTGCGTTGAATCCAGAGAGAAGATAACACAGAGAGAGGGGAGTGTTTTTGCCTACAAAAGCAAAAAAAAAAAGCATTTCTTTTTTGTTATGGGTTTTTTTTTTCCCCGTTTTATTTCTTCCCCATGCGCAAATATAATCTGAGAAAAATCCCACGCACGATAACGGAAAAGAAAAAAAGTAGAGCTTTTTATAATGTCAGGCCGTCGCGACCTTTAAAATAATAAAAAGAAAAAGACACAACAAACACAGCGCATTGGGAGAAATTAATTATGAAAGATAAACTTCTTTGGCGGTGAGACAATTGAGAGAGAGTGTGTCTAGGTGGGATTACTTTTTTTTTTTCGCATACTCTGGGTGACATTTAAACTTTGTTCAATAGTCAGCGTACGATAAAAAGAAAATAAAAGGCAAGAAATAAAAGCTAATTAATAATAATTGAAAGGAATAGTGTGGAAAGCTACTGTTATTTCCTTCAGGCAATTAGGTGTTTAGAAGTGCAGAGATTAAATAAAAGATAAATTTTAAATAATAAATCAGTAAATTTGTTAGATTTGCTTGAATGTGCACCTTTATCTAAAACATCACGTTGGGTTTGATACAAAATGGATGTTTATGAAATTTCATTAGTCTTGAAATATATATGTAGATAGATATATTTTCGAAAATAGATATATTAAATCTTTTCACTAGTTGATAAAAAAAGCTCCGGTCTCATATGACTGTTGAGCGTTGGGCGTAGAGTTGACAACCCTACCACGTAAAAAGAAAAACATCTCTCGTCTCGAAATCTACCAGCAGGTAGACGGTCTTGGCCCACACTGGGCTGTTGCGCCATTGATGATGATGATGATGACTTGATAAAAAAATGAAAAAGTAAGAAAACAGCTAATTAATAATAATTGAAAAGGAATAGTGTGGAAAGCTACTGTTATTTCCTCCCGCAATTAGATGTTTAAAAGGTGCATGATTAAATAAGAGATAAATTTTTAAATATTAAATTACTAAATATGTTAGATTTACTTGAATGTACAACTTTACCTAAAACATCGTCGAGTTTGTTACAAAAAGAATATTTTGTGAAATTTCATTAGTCTTGAAATAAATATGTAGATGGCTAAATATATTTTTAATATTCTAACAACCAATGCAACCAGGTGCAACTGGGTGTGGCTGGGTTGAGATATTTGAAGCAGAGGTTGGAGAACTCACAGCTTTATTGACATGCCCTAAAGCAGCACACACACATACAATTAGAGACATGCAGTATTTAACACATTTAAAAAACATAATTATAGATTTGTGGGATGACCCCACTTTAAGCCGAAAATCTGGTACTCAGCTAGGGGAGCAGGATGCGCGGAAATAAACTAACTCTCCCATAACTATAAGTAAACTATCTAAATTATATGTAGGCGAATTGACTATTTCTCCTGAACTCCACACGGTTTGGTTTGGTTTGTCGCTCTACGTTCATCTTGTGCACACGAAGACTAAACAGACGAAGGGACCTACAGTTTGAAGTGGATTCCGAACCACTCACAAACATCCAAAACGCCACACGGGTATTCTTGCCAATGCGTAGGAGGAAGCAGGTATACAAACACTTTTTTTTTTCAAAAATTAAGTCTCCTGCTAATTAAATATTAATAAAAATTAATGGAAACCTTAATCACTAGCGATCATAGTTCCTTAAACATTAGAAGCTTATTTATGAGTCTTTTTAATGTTATGGTAAGTTAATTTTTTTGATGATAAGAGCAATGCTTAGAAACTTCATTTTTGAAGATTTAATTACTACAGGGGTGTCCAACATCTTAGCTTCTATGGACAGGGTTTAATGTCCTGCACCAATCTTAAAATATTACTAATTTAACGCTAGTAATTAATTATAGAAACTTACCAAATAGTGAATAATGTATATTACAAATAAGAAAACCCCATGGCAGAAAAGAAAAACGAAGGATAATATTTATTGTTTTTAAACCAAGTATTTTTAAATCATAAGAAGGAAATTTTTTTTATTCACTAAAATATGAAATATTTTAGAAAATTAAAAATTATAATTCGTTAGTAAAAATATTATAAAATGTATTAATTTAATGATTAAGAAATTTACGATTTTATACTGAGGAGCAAATTGGGCCAGTTCTTGGTCTAAAAGATAGAAGACTTGTGACGATTTTGAAGACAGTAAAAATGCTCGGTCCTCAAATGAAGACGGTTTGGTTCGTCGCTCTACGGTCATTTTTGAACATTTTAGGCTAATTTGACCGGGACCTACAGTTTAAAGTGGATTCCGAACCACTCACAAACATCCATGCCATCACTAGGATTCGAATCTGAAGTTTGTGGTACCAAATGCCAGAGCTTTAGCCAATTGGCCATTAGTTCCCTCATAATAAATATGAGTTATACGAATTGAAATGTCCAATTATAATCCTTATTTCTGAATAACAATTAATATTTGTAACTAAAATATCAATAAGATAATACAATATCAGACATGAATTTAAATTTGGCTATAAAAATGCGTATAAATAATAATTTTATTACTTTCTCGTTTTTTTATTTTAAAATATCAAAATTTATATTATATGATTTTAAATTTTAATATAATGGAACAGTTCAAATTAAAAGGTGTGAATATTAAATAGTGTGATAATCATCTCTTCTTTTCTTATTTTCTTTAAATCGATAAATCGTTAATTTTATCGTTATAGGCGCTAAAAAATAGGTTTTAATTGAGAATAGCGTACTTCAGATTTCATTGATTTGCGTCTCACAATAGTTACCAGAGAAAAACAACATTTACAAAATTGTGTTTGTTGACTGGGAACCCTATCAGTTGTGCAGTTAGACTACGATATAACAAAAAATCGAGAAATTGAAGGTCACCTTGACGTTCAGATAACGGCACGGTTTTTTTTCCCAGTTGATCACTTTAAACAAACTGCTAACTAAAACACAAAAAGGATATAAAGGCTTATTTTATCATTGTAATTCCATGTGAAAGTCATTTTGGTTGATGTTGATACTTCTATGAAATGTAAAAATTAATTTTTATTACGAAAGTGAAACTTGTTTTAAAATTTTTTTAATTTATATGATTTTGTAAAATAAAAATGTAATAAAAATCTTGAAAAAAAATTGTGAGAAAATTTGCTTTAGATCGATTGAATAATGAAAGAATAGTAAACAGGAAAAAAAAATGTTCAGATAATGTTTTTAGTAAACTTTGAATTAAGGTATTTGATAATTTTTCTTTAGTCTTGATTTAGACTAAAATATTTTTGAGAAAAATATGTACAGGAAAATAAATATAAATTACTTTCCAGATAAAAAAATAATCCTATTTTGAAAAAAAGGTATAATTTTCTTATCTATTTAAAAATCACACATTGCAACTTTTCTAATCAAATATATTATGTTTCATAATCACATATAACATGCAATTTTTTTTCTTCTCAATTTGTTAGCAAGATTTTCTATTTATCCACAAAATTATATTTATAAGATAAATTTACTTTTGATACAATAAAATAAGAAAAAAATTGTTTATTTTATTAAACAAAATTTCAGATCTTAAAATGGAAAACTTTTTTTGTTATAAATTAAAACTTGTATTCCTTAATTAGCTAAATTTAATTTAAAAAACATAATCATACTAATAATATGTAATAACGATAAAACATAATCATACTAATAATATATAATAATGATAAAAACATAATCCCATTAATAATATATAATAATAATAAAAAACATAATCTCCTTAATAATATGTAATAATGATAAAAACATAATCCCACTAATAATATGTAATAATGATGAAATATAATTCCATTAATAATATGTAATGATGATAAAAACATAATCCCACCAATCTGTTAATGATAAAAACATAATCACATTAATAATAAGTAATAATGATAATATTTAATTTGCTTGATTGACGATTTTATCCTTTCTTTGAGATGAATAAAATTATAATTAACGCCAAAACAATTGTCCCTCAATTTTCTACAACATAAGAGATAAGAGACAAAATCAAGTAAATTATATAGCTTAAATGTCATAAGAAACTATTTTTTTCTTTAATCATGGGAACCAAAAAAATGTGCATTACATTTTAAAACTATTTATCTCTTTAAAGCTATGATTTACTCCTTAAGTTGATAATGAATTTCAAGGTCTTGCTATTTTCTTTTTTATAAAATAAGATAAACAATAAAAAATTATCGTCTAAAGAATGAACATGTGATTATGTAATTAATATTCAATTGATAGCCACACCAGTAGTGATTTTTAAATAAATAAATAAATAAATTATTTAATTTTTGTTTTGGTTACATGTTATTCATTTTATGTAGAGGATAACTCAATTAACCTAATAGAAGACAGTTAATAATAACAAGTTCTGGTTAAGTGTAGCTCCATTCTTAAAATAAATCAAGTAATATATATAAAAAAAAAAAATTTTAGTCAATTCCTAAATTTTTTTTCCCATATAAAACTAAAATTAATTAATTAAATTTAATGACTGAATTAATATTCGAAAAAAATGTATTAACATCGAGTGTCATCCACTACAAGTTTAAAAAAATGTATTTGAACTTGGGTGCATAAATAAAAAATTTTTTTATTAACGAATAGAAAATTTGAACAAGATATATATATAGGTAGAGTGTGAGCTAATAGAAGGAATTGAAAAATAGGAAAGGAAAACATAATTTTTAAAAAGATAAAATTTAATCGGCCTGGACCGATATTCAAGTTACTCATAAAATTTAGAATTGAATGTAAATTGGCAAAGAAAAAATATCAATAAATCGTGTTCAGGCAATAAATTATGTTCGTCAGTTATCTATAACAAAATGGAAAAAAACCCCTATAGAATTCCAAATGATTTTATAAAAAGGCACACGAACGAAACTTAAATACACCATTAAGAATAGCTCTAGCCTGCAGGTCAATTAGCTAGTGCTCTGGCCTTTGTTACCACAAGTTTCCGTCTCGAATCTTGGCGGTGGCATGGATTTTTGTTTGTGGTTCGGAATCCACTTTAAGCCGTAGGTACTGGTCTAATATGACTGTTGAGCGTAGAGACTGTTTAACTGATTAAACTTTTAAAACAACTTTAAGAGATATCTTCTTTGCACATAAATCCGGTGTTTTTAATTCATTATCATTTCTAATTTGATCAAACCGCATTGAATAAATAAAACGTTAAATTAAAATCCGTGGAACGATTTAAAAACTTTGTGCTCACACACCGCAAAGCAAAGCTTCTTGCCATAAAAAGCTAAATCAAAATTATTTTTGTTTTCGATATTTTTATAATTATTTTACTGACCGTGCCCAGTTATAAATTATATAAATGTAAATAGACATACTTGACTAGTTACTGAAGAAGTAAATACAAATGTAAATAATCATACATGGCTAGTTACTAAAAAGTAAATACAAATGTAAATAATCATACATCGCTAGGTACTGAAGAAGTAAATTTAAATGTAAATAATCATACATGTCTAGTTACTGAAGAAGTAAATACAAATGCAGCTATTTTGTTGCTGAATATGGCTAAAGTTTTATTAAATTGCATCGTTTGTTTGGGGTTTTTTTTTTTTTTTTCTTTTCAAATTTTGAGAACTGTTTTTACAAATTTGTTCAATTTTGGTATTTTTTTAATCGTAAAATAGCATGAAGGCAAGAGGAGGTCTAAAAAAAGTATAAGCAACTATAATGTCTAAAAATACATAAAATGCATGAACTAAGGAACTACAAACCAGAAGTTAAAGTACCTCTTTGTTTTCTCCTATTAAAACACATACAATGGTATCATCAGATAAAACATGCGCACAAAACAATGGTGAAATTAAATACCACGTGAAAACAATGAATGGCCTGCGACCGAATCCTAATCTGATCAACAATGTAATTTTACCACATGGAAAACAAAACGAAAATAAATGTAGACCACTAAAAAAGACAGCCATTATGGAATAATGATACAACTCACAGAAAAAAAAATAGAATCTTTAATACAGTCACTTTATTTTGAACTTTGCCATTATGTGTTATCAATACGATTTTCATTGTCCATTAAAGTTAATAACTATCTTACCTATTACCTGAAATGCTAATCATATAAGGAAATCTTGGATTTCAAAGAATCTCGAAGTAATATTTAAAGTTATACTTAGTAAAAAATAATCAGTGTGCAACGTATATCAGATATCCATTGCTAAAAAAAATTGTTCTTGCGTGATATGGATGATTAACAAATATTTGTCTGGCAACAAAAAAGATATTAATGAGTTGATATTATTCATCATTATTACATTGTTTCAAAATAGTTAAGATTGAAATTGTCGTTGTTATTTATAAAATATCGATGTTTACTTTCTTCCTTCTAAAATAAAAATACCTGCAAAAATTGCATATCATATATTAAAATCAATGAGGAATTTAGGGCGGCTGTAAGAAAATTATAGGATGAATTTCTTCTTCTTTATTGGCGCAACAACCTCTCATCGTAGGCCAAAGGCCGCCTGTCTACTGGCCGGTTTCGAGACAGATGCTTTCTTTATATGGGGGAGGGAAGTCAGCCCCCTAAGCCCAATGTTCTATACTCATATTAAATCGGGACCTACGGCGTAAAGGTGGATTCAAGCCACTACAATCATCCATACCGCCGGAAACTCGAGGGCCTGATGTCCACTTGTCTAGCGCTTTGATCTTTCGTTCCACAGGCTTCAAGTTCGAATCCTGAGGGCATGGATGTTTGTTAGTGTTTTGGAATCCACGTTAAACTGTAGGTCTCAGTCTAATTAGCCCTAAAGTGTGCACAAGATGACCGTAGAGCGACAAATCGGAGCCGACAAAAAAAGAAAACCGATGTTTCTTTTTTAAAAACATGAGTTTTTTACTTTTTACTAACATTTGAAAAAGTTTTTAGATAATGCATATTGATGCACATACATTTTGAAATAAATATGAAATCGGAAAAAATTCTTTTTACAAATATTCTTTTTACAAATTAATGTTTGAATAAAATATTTCTTAAAATAAATTTTCATGTTATAAATTTAAGTTTGCTACTTTTGCTTATTTTATGCAATAATTTGCATTATTGTGAAAAATAATGCAAACATATGGCTTTTAAATATGTCATTAGATTATTAGATGTAATTAAAAAAGCTCTCTTGGGAGCTCGGTGATGAAGCAGGTTTCCGGTTCAACTCCTGGCAGTGGTGATGAAGTGATGAGTAATGATTCGAACTCTAACTTCTACCTCGTGTTGGGATGGCCTAGAGCCGCATGAATATCAGGTTTGAACATGTGGAGGCGTGGGAGGGTGAATGTTTGGTTTGGTTTGTCGCTCTACGGTCATTTTTTGCACACTTTAGGCTAATTAAATCATTAAACTGGGGCCTAAGATTTTAATGCGGTTTCTGAACCACTAACAAACATTCTTGCCACCACTGGGAGGGAGGGGAGGGAGATTGCGTAAGAAAAGAAGAGATGAAAGAGCAGAAAGAGTTTCGACTATATTGAGAAGGTGGACATCTTGAAGAATATTTGAATTATTAGTTCTAAATATACGTAATCATAACTATATTTAATCCTTCAGTAAACGAGCCATCGCCATTAAAGCCATGATACTCATTATATACAAACCGAAAAAACCTTGCAATTCTAAAAATAAATCCTCATTTCTTCAAAAATGCATGAGAAATGCATGAATGCATATTTATCAAACGAGTTCAAGAAATAAATAACTTTCGAGAACATTTTCTAATATTTCATTTATCATACAGAACATAAACTTTTTTTCCCCATTTCCAGTTATAGCCACTTGATAAGAAGCTAACACAGCACGAAATAAACAATAAGAGTGAAGAAGTTATTTCCTCATGTATATACGATAGATTGCTGAACAGACACAAACCATTTATCATACGACGATAAAAAACAACAACAATTTGAATTCAAAATAAATTAAACTTATCATCAAATTTTATTGTTTCCCAAAACTGGATGTAAACAGTTTAGATTGTTTATAGAATGTGTGCAACAATGAAATTAATTCTTATGCAAAGTGTAAAAAGAAAACAAAGATAAATTTAATATGCAAGTGACGACATCAATTTCATGCAGAAACACTAAAAGGAATGGAGAATTGGTATTGTGGCATCATAAATTACAGTTAAATGTTGTATTATTTTTTACGCAAATATTTTTGTGTGAATGAAGTAGAATAATTAGTTGAATATTAAAAAATATACTAGAACACTCAAGAGAACTATCTCCCATTATTTTTGATGAAATGCATAATTCCTATTAAAAATATACATTTTAAATAAAATGGTTAAATTAAAACTGGTTAGAATGTGGTTTAACCCACACGTGTGAAAAATAATGCCTTAAATTATGTGTTTCAAAATTGAAGAAACCTGACTATTTTTTTAAATTCACTAAATTTAGTGATTTTAAAAAATTTAGAAGTATGACTTAAGCTGCATTTTAACTTTAAAAATTTTTAAAAACTTTAAAAATAAAAAAATAAAATAATAAAAAATATATATAAATAAAAAAAAAACAAATAAAAAACTTAATAACAAATAAATATAAAAATTAAAAATTTTAAAAATAAATTAAAAGAAAATATTACACAGTATTATGATTTCATAATAATATATCTTTACATTCTCATATTCTTTACATTCATTACATGCATAATATTTATAATAAATTTTATAATTTATTTTTATAATACTTATTATCATAATATATTTTATTATTATAGTCTTTATTATACCTAAATTTAATAATAAAAAAATACTTGAAAATGATATATTTCCGGATAATCGTTTTTGAGATTTTCTAAATTATGAGTATTACAATACAGTTATGAACCTTAGTGATATTCATTTTTTTTTTTGGCAGCAGACTAGGATAAATAATGTTGTCTCTTATCCCACTTATCGGCAGCAACATCTAGAGCAAGTCCATGAACTGGTCTCATGGAAGGAGGGTAGCTTTTGTTGTGAAGGAGCACCCGTAGGTAGAAGTCCGATTTGGCTCCGTGTCGTTGAAGAAGGAAGGCAGTGCCTTCAGGGGAGGATTTTTAGGGGCACTACCCAGCATTTGCTTATCGTATGGGAGAAAATCCTGGAAAACTCCCACCAGATAGTCCGACTCACGAGGCAAGACGCCGAACATCCCAAACGTCATCGTGTCTCCTCGTTTTTGTAACAGCGTCTACAGTAATGCCGCCAGCGTATTGAACCTCAGCCTCTAATGCTCACCAGCGACGCACATTACCACTGAGTCACGAGTCGGGCATGATAAAAAGTAAAACAATTATTTGAATTCTAAAGAAACAATTATAAAGTTTTCATTTCTATTTTTATTGATCTATTTTTAACAGAGCAAATAAAAGCATTTACTCTATCTGTAAGATACTGTTCACGCCAACGCGCAAGGATATCCCTAGCGGCGAAAAAGTGTGTGTACACATGCGCCTGCGAGCGCATAAGTGAGTCTGATCAGTGTAATGCCAGAGGCAAGAGAGAACAACACGGCTGCGAGTGGCTGTGACTGTCATGTAAATAAAACGTTGTTAAGTTTTCATTGTGATTACTTATTGTGTTAGTGTGAATGTGATGCAATCTGCTTGTGTAAGAGAATATGTGTCAGTGCTTTTGACGAGAACAGATACATTAAATAAAAACATACATAGAAAGCATTCATAATTTTGGAGGCGATTTCTTAATTGAATATGACATGAAGATAATTTTTAAACCACAGCTAATGGTTATTTTTACACATAATTCAATTTACATCATTAGATCTACTTTCATTAAACTTATAACGAAGATATTTAATCAATTTATACAAAAATAAAAAAAAATATATAAAGACGCATTACCAACTATACAAATTTTTTTTAAACTGTAAGTCTGATATTACGGTTCTCGTTAATATTAATTAGTTTTATCTTACGGATGACGCCAACTAAAAGATAATTGTAACCAAGATTATGTTAAGCAAATTTACAAGATAATCTTCAGTGATTTTAAATGACGCAACACCGAAAGCGATCACGTGATTGATTTATGTCTCATGGGTAACTTTTTTTTGTTTCGCTTTAAATCGATGATCGATCTATCAAATAGATTCCTCATGAACAAATTTTGTAGAGGTTGAAGCAATTAAAAGGAAATAACTTGATATGCTTCTTAGAAGAGGGAATGATATCTTAATCCACATTATCTATCTTGTTCTTCCTTGTATTTTCCTTCACAACATCATTAATGCCGAAGAACGACCCATGCACATGTAGTCAATAAGGCACAGTAAATCACTCCATTGAAAAGAATCGGTTGTACCTTTGCATTACTTTGATCCTATAATTGTTTCATTCAATGACATTATAAATTAACTTTTCTGTGGCTGGTTAATGCTTGATATTGTGCTTATTTTACTTAGTTTTAATGAAAATTTAAAAATTAAAATGAGCAGCATTCAACTAATTTTTATCATTGCTGTTAAATGACAAAACATTGTAACATTGTTCATTGTTCATTTTAAAATTGTTTCGTGCTGCAGGTGTGTAGAATATTAATATTTTGCATGAAATTATATTGAAATAATGTCACAGTTTACTGATCAGGGGTGGCCAACCCAAATGATCTTGCGGGCCACTTTTGGAAATACATCATAACTCCGCGTATAAAATTATATATCCCTGTATTAGATTTAGACCCACTATAGACATTTTTGAGTGAAAAACTGAGACTTAATAAGTTATTATTTTTGTGTTTACTATTATTCTTACATGTAAACATAGATAATATAATAATAATGATACTAAACGCACATTGTACAGAAATATATAACACTAAAAATGAAATATAAAAAATATATAAATATAAACGAAATAAAAAAAAAACGAAATCATTCAAAAAAATTATTTTACTCATGGGATATTTGTTTATCCACTCTTTCACATAACTTTTGCAAATCGATCTCAATTTCGTTGTTTGCACATCATAATCGGTGTTGCAGATTAGCGTCCATTATGTTTGAGCTTGTTTTGTGTTTAGTTATTGTCATTAAAAAACCGATTCGCAGGTGTAAGTTGAACCAAACGTGCTAACAACTTCAACTAAGAGTCTGATTGCTTTGCTATCAACTGTGCGTATCTAGGGATGGTCACTGCGTCACTATGGTCACTTAAAGTGAAATTTAGAACCTGTTATATTAGATGTTCCAAGATGAGTGCGTATCATGAGTTTGAAGAATATAATTTAATTATTCTGCGAACTCATAACTGTAAACGCATAAATAAAACAGGCAATATCTGTCTTAAATTCGCAAGAATGTTATTTTAAAAATCAAAGTAAACTTTTTTTTTCGTAATTTCGTCAGTTAATTTGTGAATATATGGATGCACACATAATGTATTTTTTATACATTGGTTTTCACTACTTTGGCCATTATAAAATAAATATATTTTGTAAAAGTGTGATAAATCTGACGAGCAAGTATTCAAGGCGGGCTGTGGGTTGGCCACCCTGATATATATATATATATATATATATATATATATATATATATATATATATATATATATATATATATATATATATATATATTCTGGTTAGAGGTCCGTAACTTCTCCAAAAAAAAAGTAAAGCTATAAAATAAAAAAAATACGTAAAAGTATAATTTGCTATTTAAAACAAATTAATCTCATCGCTCAGCAAAGAATTTTCAAATATTTTTATTTAAAATAAACGTCGATTTTTACATTTTATTGATGTGTGATTTATTAATGGCACGAAATATGCGTTGCTAAATCTAACGATTGGCCCATATCAAGTCACGCGCTGTGTACCTCATTTTCAATTGTCTGGTTTTCAAAATATAAACAGATTATTGTTTCACTGTTCTCAAAATAGTGTCTAAGGATTATTTGATGAAAGTTAACTTAAACATCACTTAGCAGACTTCTCTGTCTGAATTGAGTTGGGCTTCTTGTAGTATTTGAATGATTGCTTCTTTAATAACTCTAAGAACTTTATGAAGAAGCAATCGTTCATATACTACAAAAAGTACAATTCAGGCAAAAAAGAATCAAAATTTAATAATTTTGTTACATTCCTGTCGCTGTTGAATTTGATAGTTTTTGTGGGGATTCAGCACTTTAGGGTTCTGATTTCGCCAAGTTTCTTTTCCACGCCAAATGGAATCGCCAAACCCGCAGCAGCCATTTAATTTGTTTAGGAGGGGACTTGGCTAAAACTGCAAAAGAAAAAAATCGCCTAATACATAAGAGGAACCCTAAAGTGCAGAATTTCCGTTCTTATACTTTCGTTCTTCTTTTGACCAATTGCTTCCTAAATTTCTTGGGTTGCTGAACAATCCCATGTAAATTTGTTCAACAAACTGTGTTCACAAATGATAAATTGAGATTCGTAAAAGGATTTTAGTTTTTTATAGCTTATTTTTTATTGTATTTACAATTTAAATTGCTTATTCAGTTTAAAGCAAATTTTTTATTCATTTACTTAAAGCTTTCTTGAGCCAATTTAGTCCATTTATATTTATATATCGACAATTTAAACCTAAATATAATATATCGCGACTCGTTCTATGTAAATGAACAATTACTTATTGAGATTTGATTGAATAGCAATGCATCAAATTACAGAAACATGCAGTGTGACAAAAATTCGGTTCTAGTGTGATGCGTTTTACCTTTTTTTAGCTATATTTACAAACAACACAATTCATGATTCATCAACACTTATTTATCAAATTGGAGAATTTGAAGTATTTCCGGTTTAAAAAAGATTTATTGTGGAGGCAAACTTCAGTACAATCGATTTTATAAACATTTGAGTTAATTGCCGCTTCAAAACATGACGCACTCAAAATATTTTAAAAGAAAATAACTACGTTGTGTGGTATATTAGACATAACTATATTATCCAAAATGTAGTAGAGAAAGAAATCGTTGTTGTCTAAAAAGTTTGCGTAAACAAATAACAAAACAAGTGAAGGACATAATGAATAAAGAAAATCCAGAATGCTTTACTATGTTTTTTGCCAATCTGACCTATATATAAATGTAAACATCCTACACTAATAATAAACTGTAAAAAAGATAGGTAAAAATGTTTTTGACAGTGAAAATAGAGCAATTAAGGAAAATTATTGAGAAATAACTTGTTATAAAACATTAATTTCTTAAAATACTATCAATTTTGTTTCTGTTTCATAAATTTAATCACTGAAAATTAAATTATACTGTGTGTTAACTACTAGGTTCAAATGTAAACAACTCCAAATAGAAAATACTACAAGAAAAGCAGCAAGAATTATTAGAAAAATTCATTTTTAGTTCAGAAATAAATAATTTAAAAATAAAAATGAAAAGTATTATAGTAATTGTCGCCTAGTGTGACCAGTGACTAGCGTTCTGGCGCTCGGTGCCACAGGTTTCGGGTACGAGTCCCGGCTGTCCTATGGATGTTTGTAGTGATTTGGAATCCACTTTAAACCGTAACTCCCGGTCTAATATGACTGTTGGACATAGGGATGATAACCCTACCCATAAAAGAAAACATCTCTTATTTCAAAATCTACCAGTAGGCAGACGGCCATGGCCTGTTGCGCCAATGAAGAAGGAGCAGCAGAACACTTACAAATATAAATAATATATATATATATATATATCAGTAAATTGTAAAATTATCTTAATATAATTTCATGCAAAATTTTAATTGCAACACGAAACAATTTTAATACAAAATATAATAACAGAATAGCAATTATAAGCCATTAAAGGCTCCTCATTTTATTTAAAAATTTTCATTAACATTATGTAAAATGATAATTATATCAAAAATTAACCAGGCCCAAAAACATTAATTTAATGTTGTTGAATGTTGAATGAATTACACGATGAAATAATAAAAAACTTATCTCTTATCTCGAAGTCTGCCAGTAGGCAGACCACCTTGGTTCACCATGGGGCTGTTGGCCAATGATGATGATGATGATGATTATAATTGGCATCGAAAAGATAACTTTTATACTTTATTTATAAATTAATTAAATATTTTGCACCATATATTCATTTGGGTAGTTATTATTATGGTAGGATTATTTAGTAATCAAATAAAGTATTTAAAAGTATTTAGTTATTGCATTTTGTGAGTCTATAAGCAATGGATTTTAAAAGAAATCTTTAAAAAAATTATCAATGGTTTTATTAATAAAAATTCAAAATAACATTAATATTTGAAAACGTAATATGTCAACTTAAACCTTACGTTATAGCATGAATGAATTCGAAACATGCTTTTTTTCCTTATTCCATTCATTCCTTATCTAAAATCCCTGAAAAACATCTCCTGGGGAACTTCAAAACACATTCATTCATCATCTCGACTGCGAATGCTATTTTTATTCATAAACATTATGCTGGCAACATCGTAGGTTATTTAAAGATTTCTATAACACAATGTAAGAGCGACTTTAAATTGACATTTTATTTTTGCCTAACTATTTTCTTGGCTTTACCTCCCACCAGAATGTTTTGATCAATGATTACCTTAAAATAAAGAAAAAAAAACTTAATAAAACACCCTTGATTTGAAGTTTTTAATTAGTATTATTCAATTGATTATGTTAAAAATAATAATTTTATTAATTAACAAATTTATGGAATTACTATCATTCACTGACTCAAGGTTATGCCCTTGAACATTATATCTTTTTTAGAACAAATCCACTGCTTGCACGGAATATGTATCCTGCTCATATGGATTCAAAATTTAATGAAATTACAGATTCTTTGGCGAAGAATGCCAGAAGTCTGGATCAGACTACCATTCCACCTTCTCTTGCAGATGCAAATGCTTTGACAAAATCTAAACTTATCATTCCTTCTAAAACTAAAACTAAATACCAAATTACAGAGCTAAATGTCGTCAGAAAAACAGGTACTGCTCTCACAAAGATTAAGGATGAAGCACTCCGAAAATATGAAAATTTCTGCTGATGGCGTTAAAAAATACCAAAAATGTGGCAACTGCCCTGATGTTGACCTTATTTTTCATCATGCCTTTGATTGGCCAGCTTTTTCAACCGTCATGCATTGTCTGAACCATCCATCGGAAGAGGATTTATACTTCAAGCTGGCAATCAACATAGCCAACATTGTTCAAGAGCACCACGATATTTCTTGTACTCTTCAGGGGATACATCAACAACAACAACATAATAATAATTTTAAATTTAAATAATTTTTTAAATTTATTTCAAATTTATGCTATTTTATATGTGTCTGTATAATTCGGAGAGTTTGATTGGTTTACAAACTGAAAGCCATCCACGGTTTAAACACGGACAAGTTAAGCATAATTGGAAGTTTTCATTTCTATGCCGAACATGGGCAAGATAAGAATGCAAGCCAGAAAGTTCTTTTATTTGGCTCGAAAAAAAGAATGTGGGACATGGAATGTTTGTTTTACAATGCAGTGTCTCGATGTAATTGTAGTTTAGCAGACTCTTACAGTGCATTCTGCCTAATGCTGAATCTGCAGTTCCGGTGGCAAATGACTTCCTTTGAACTCTCGGCATTTGTATACAACAACAATATATTGCTTTTTATTAGGGTTTTTTTTTTCAAATCTTTTACTTTTTTTAGTCTCCTTTCCCATTCTGAGAAGTTATGCATATTTCTATTTTATGGCTATTAGCTTTATTCAATCAATTCCTTCTATTAGCTCACTCTCTCTCTATATATATATCTTGTTCAAATTTTCAATCGTTCATAAAATACTTTTTATTCATCCACTCAAGTTCAAATACATTTTTTTTAACTTGTAGCGGATGACGCTGGATGTGATTACATTTTTGCAATATTAATTCATTGATTAAATTTAATTAGTTAATTTTAGTTTTTTGTAGATTTTAGTTGCATAAATCAACCAATAGATGGTGCCCGATAAACTTAAAAAATGAATGAAAATTATTTATAAAGGACTTTCTGCAATATAGTGGGAAAAAAAGTAAGAATTGACTTTAAAAATTTTTTTTTTTTTTTTATTACTTGTTTAATTGATATGGATAATCCAAACATTATACTATTTTCACAAAACTAAAGAAATGTATCACTCTTTTGTACTATTTTTAGCTATTTCAATCTTTCACCCCTCACATGAAGATACAATTCTAGATTTTATTTCAAATCCAATTAATGAGAATGAAGTTCATCCCAATTTTTTCTTAACCGGAATAATATAATTAGTAAGATATTATCATTTTCTATTTTTGAACCAATCGGAATTAAGCTGCGGCATGACATATTTCTTCTCTATCTGGTCACTGACCTATGCTCTATGACGATATTAGAGTTTTTGAATACCGTATTTTGGACGTCCGTAAAGCTTTTTCACCCTAGCGCGCATGCTCATAGGAAATTGCGCATGCGTATCTGCAATAATGTTTCCTATGAGCATAAGCGCTGGGAGAAAAAGCTTACGGACGTCCAAAATACGGTATTCAAAAACTCCTAATGTCTGGCAATCGTTAATTCGGTAAGGAAATGGAAAGCTTAATGTTCAAGCTAAAGGGAACTAGGCGCTAATATGGTTTTTAGAATACAGATCACTTGGTGTAAAGTCCTTGGATACGGTAGACGTTGTAGCAGTTATGACATTACCCGTGCGTCCTAGGTGGAATGTCCTAGGGTGGTTACTTTACATCCACAAGCGAAATGGGCTGAGTAGGGTCATCCAGAAAGACTTTCAGGACTAACCACCCCAAATTTGCGTATTGCTGTAGAGGAAAGATAGAAATCTCTAGTCAATGACTACTGATATTATACACTCATACTTCTACTTCATTGGCGCAACAGTCCCATAGTGGACCTAGACCATCTGCCTATTGGCAAATTTCTAGAAAAATGTTTTCTTTTTACGGAGTTAGTTTATCAGTCCCACGCCCAACGTTCTATAGTCATGTTAGATCGGGACCTACTGTTTAAAGTGAATTCCAAACCACTACAAACATCCATGGTACCGCCGCACTTTGGCAGTAAGCGCCAGAGCACTAGGCACTCAGCCATTCTATACGCTCATACATACTACAATAATCTCCCTTGAACTTATTGATATTTCAAAGCATTGATTGCGACACACGCCACTAATGGGACTCGAACTCTCTCCAGTTTGTACATTGACTAACGCGCATTAATACATATTTTTTGTTGAACATCGCTGTTTTTCGTGTTCCACTGATGTATGCCCGAACAGTCCACCGACGGATGATGAGGAAAGGGTGTTGCTTTCTTGGGGGATTTTTAGAGGTGGGCATAGAAAAACCCGGAAAACTTCTATCAGGCACACTTGACTATGGATGCGAGACGCTTTACATACCTTGTCACAATTGCTATAGAGTCTCTACGTTTCTTAAAGTAGTGACTGCAACGCACACCATCAGCGGATTCGAAACTCAGCCCTCCTGCATGCTAGTTGCGCTTGTTATCAATGAACTTCGAGTAGGGGACGCATTATTATTGAACCACGATTAAAGCATGCTAAAGAAATAACATTCGTTCATTTGAAATAACATTAGTTCATTCGTAAAAAGAAATAACATTAGTTCATTCGTAAAGAAATAACATTGTTCATTAAATGAAATAACATTAGTTCATTCCAGTTCATTCGTAAAGAAATAACATTAGTTCTTTTTAAGACTATAATTGTAGATGAGTGACGTGATGGCCGTGTGGCTAGCTCTCTGGCCCTCGGTTTCGAGTTCGAGTCCCAGCTGTACCATGGATGTTTGTAGTGGTTCGGAATCCACTTTAAACCGTAGATCCCTGTCTAATAGGATCGTAGAGCGTTGCGGGAGCAGTATTACTCGCGTCCGTAACATGTACCTTCAAGCTACACGTGCCCTCTAGGTAGTGCTAAATGAGTAACAGCGGTTCAACCCTTGCTTACGGCATAATGACAACTGTCTCTGTATTTCCAGCTGCTTTAGTATAATAATAATAATAATTGTAAGCGATTATTTAATAAAAGTTCTATTTTTTTTTTTTTTTTTTGAAATTTAAAATGGTTGAAAAAATAATCTTTAAGTGTCATCAACCTTCATTCCAAATCAGATACCTTATGTTTATTTTTTGAGCATCAAGAATAGCCAGAATTGCCTTTTACTGGGAAATCAAGAAGTTCTTTGAACGTTTAAAGTTATATTTAAACATGTAAAGAGGATGGGAAAGTTTTGAATCAACGTCTGCAAAATTTCAATGACGAGTATTATTATTATTAAAAAATAACAAGATAAGGGACAACATTGCAAACAGTCTCATGATAATATCGATTCTTCTTTTAAAGGTCAAAGAAAGAGTATCACAAACACGTTTACAGTTATATAAATAAAACCCATACACTTAAGAAAAAAAAATTTCAGCTTTCGCATTGAATAATCGTCACGTGAAATTGCGAACGCATTCCGAAAAGGGCTGATCAGAAACACGTGTCGCTGATAGACAGGAGCAAAGTCCGTCCGCCATTTGCAGAATTATCTTTACGTTACCAATGCATATCCTTGATGCGAAATCACGGGCTCGATACTTCTGATAATGTGGTCTAATATCGCGGAAACCTTTCTTC
Organism: Caerostris extrusa; assembly: GCA_021605095.1. Classification (NCBI taxonomy): domain Eukaryota; kingdom Metazoa; phylum Arthropoda; class Arachnida; order Araneae; family Araneidae; genus Caerostris; species Caerostris extrusa. The sequence continues at coordinate 112,919 of BPLR01001728.1, forward strand.
GCTTGTTGATGAAGAAAGTTGAAAAAGTCGCCTTGAACTATGAAACTAATTATCAATTTAAATAATAATAATAAAAAAAAATAGAATGATGATGATGAAATTGTTTTAAGGAAATCCAATACATTAAATGGATGAATGGTTGTTTGAATTTTTTTATTTTTAAGTTGAGAATTAAGTTATGGCATTTAACAATTGGCGTGTTTCCCGTATGATTAAAAAAAAAGGTAATGCTGATTAGAGAAGTGTTTACAAAATAATTGCTTTAATCCATTTTTTTAAACTGTAGACGAAAAAAAATTCCCATATTAGAGAACAGTTATCTGATATTTCAATCAAAAAAAACAAGCATTAAAAGATTAATTTTAGAATACTTAACGCCATTATTATTTACTAGTGTTAAGCAGAATTTGTAACATATTCATCATCGTCACCATCGACCCGACATCCCCTATGGTGGGCCATGGCCGTCTGCCTTCTGGTGGATTTCAGACGGGACATGTTTTCTTTTTACGGGGTAGGGTTGTCAGCCCTACGCCTTGCAGCAATATTAGACTGGGATTTACGGTTTAAAAAGTGCATTCCGAACCACTATCAAACATCCATGGCACCACCAGGGCTCGGACCCGAAATCTGTAGCACCGGACACTAGTCACTCGGTCATCGGGTCCTTTTTAGCACATTCATATTATCTAAATTACACTATGGATTTCGTACTATACACCAATAACGCCTTCACGGTCGTCTTTCTAAGGATAACTTGTTCTCATTTATGTCATAACGAAAATAAAGTCATGCTTGGTTTGCCGCTCTACGGTCAGTTTGTGCACACTTTGAGCTAATTAGACCGGGACCTACTGTTTAACGTGGATTCCGAACCACTAACAAACATTCATGATACCGCCGGAAAATTAAAATCACAAACAGCCTAACAATGTCAAAGTATATCACCGAAGTTCACATAAATCTATCATCATATAAGCGGTTTGGAACAGAATTCGTAAATTCTAACTGGTTACAACACATTTGAATATAAAATAATTAAATTTAATATTTGGGTTAAAGTCGGAGAGCGTTGGTTTGTAGCTCGACGGTAATTTTACGCATATTGGTACCGAAACCTACAGTTTAAAGTAGATTCCGAACAACTAACAAACCACCCGGTCTGGCCATTGGTACCATAGGCTTGAGGTTCAAATCCTAGCGATTAAATGGATTTGGAATCCACGTTAAACTGTAGGTACTGGTATAATTATCCTAAAGTGGGTACAAAGTGACCATAGAGCGACAAACCAAACCAAAACTAACAAACATCCATGCCACCGCCAAGATTAGAACCTGAAGCCTGTTGTATCAAAGGCCAGAGCACTAACCAATTAGCCAACAGGCCGCCGGCGATTTGGTGTACAATTAGTTGGATATCCAAAGTAAGGGAGTAGGTTTCGACACTCCAAGTTCAAATCATAAGCAAGTTCAAATCATAAGCAAGTCAATCAAACAAGTTCAAATCATAAGCTTCCATTTCGATAATGGACACCATGAATCCTTAGCTCAGAAAGACCTTCCGTCCGGTTCGAGAGAGGATGCAAACTTTCCATACCCAGAGTGCCGAATGAAATATGAAAGCACTGTACCTTAACTCTAAGTTCAGCTGAATCTTCTACATATAAGTGGCTCTAGTGATGAATGACTTCTCAAAATGTCTGGTATTTCAGAAGTATTTTTTCATCACAGCAAGTTATCCTTTTTTTCCTTCGTTTCGATATGTAAAATGATTAATTTCGGAAATCTAAAGTTATGCAATCGACATTTTTTAGACTGAATCAGAAAATGCATTTTTTACAACACACAAAATTTTTTTCGTCAACTAGTTGAGGAAATAGGGCCCATGTTTTTAAGTGATTTAATAAAAAAGGATTTATTTGATAACAAAATCGGGATACATTAAGAAGATTAATATCAATTTAGTAAATAGTCTGAATTGAAAAGTCATTCCCATCATTGATAATAAATCTACAGCATTCTGTAAAAAAATATGCTTTGTTTTTATTTTACATTTGGTTGTATTGGTTCTTCTTAATCACCAATTAACGGAGATTCTCTCTTTTCTATTTTTTTTCATTACGATGACATTTGAATTTAATTTTAAAATAAGATGGTCCTTAGGTTTAATTTGAATATTTATTAAATTTCTTGTCTTGATCTGAGTCTTTCGTATTATAATATTTAAAATATGAGCATGATTTTTTTAAAAAATATTTTTTTAAATTTTAGTTTACATTAGGCAATATCTTAAAATTAACTACTTAGAACTCATGTATTATTATAAATTTATTAATTATGATATTTTTAAAAGGCAACTCCTAAAATCCAGGAATTTTCAGGTATTGAGACATCTATTGAGATATATTGTCAGATATTTGTTTTATTTTTATTTTAACGTCTTCGTAAAATAGGTCTCTATTTAATTTAAAGGCTATTTAAACATTTATAAGCTTACATGAACATAAATAATTTATACTTTACATTATAATTATATTTCATATACAAATAAATTTTTAAATTCAAAAATTAATAAAAAATATTACGAGGATATCAGATAAATTTATTATACGGTGGAATGTTGATGCAACCAGTATTGTTGATGCAACCAAATAATGATTCCTGATATACAACCAGGAATGTTGATGCCTGATATGCAATCAGTATGTTGATACAACCAATAATATTGTTGTCTGATATGCAGTAATGTTGATGATGATACAGTAATGTTGATGATATGCAACCAATAATGTTGATACCTGATATACAGTAAGTAATTTTGATGCCTGATATGCAACCGATAATGTTGATTCAACCAATAATATTGTTACCTGATACGAATGTTGATGCCTGATATACAACCAAGACTATCGATGCCTGATATACAACCAAGACTATCGATGCCTGATATACAACCAAGACTATCGATGCCTGCTATACAACCAGTAATGTTGATTTCTGGTTGTATGCAAGTCGTGCTCAAGATTCAATGGCTGACCAGATTCATGATAATTTTGGGCCGTAGTTTAAAAGGTACCTACAGATGATTTATTTATTTCCAATATTTTTTAATTGATTTCACTTAAAACTGATTGTTTTCCTATAAAACTCTTTTGTTATTAATAAAATATTAATATCTTTTCTCTTTTGATCGACAAATTACTAATATTTCAATTTCTTTCCCTTTTTCGTGGAAGATCTCATCTATTGCAGTTCTCATACATCAAACATAATTCTTTTTTTCTATTTTAAACATTTGCAACCATTTGCGCAACTTTCATAAATAATACTGACGAAATGTTTTGTCATTTGATATCGACACTCCAGATTTATGATAATAGTTAGTAAAAATTTACAAATATTTAACTCTGACAGTTACAAATGTTGGAAACCACCATCGCAAAAGATACATCATCCCGGGATGGTTTCGCAGTGTTACTGAAAATGTATAAAAGTTTACGACAGATTATTAAAGTCAGAGACTCTTGACAGATAACAGAAATGCATAAAAAGCGATAAATTTTAGCGTATAAACATGTTGGACCGAAACATTGAAAAGCATATTCATTGTTCGCAACTGCATAATTCACATGGCTCACGCAAGTCAAGCAATAAAAGACGAAAGAAAAAAATCGAAAAACAATACTTCTGATCTTTTGTTCAAGTAACAGCATTTATAATTTTCCCTGTATGAGATATTACTAAAAGAAGAAGAAAAAAAAAGCAACAAGAGCCTTAGTTAGAGGTATTGCGAAGACAGTGAAGACTCCCTATAATTTATATAATTGTTTTGATGAAAGTAAAAAGAAACAATGCACTTAAAAAAAATTCACTTTGTTTTTCTCAAAAGGAAAATATTATTTAAATAGATTTTTATACAGCACAGTAGTGTCCCGGCAATCAAAAATTTAATAAGTCGAGTTTTGTTTAATTCAATAACATTCATATACCTTTCCTTTACGTATGTGTTAAAATTGTTTTCTGTATGTGTTAAAATTTTTCACTGACCAAGCAGACGTTTTTCTCTGAATTTTAACCGTGTTTCTTCCTACGCACTGGCAAGAGCCCCCTGTGGCGTTCTGGATAAATGGTCAGAAGGCCTCTAGATTATCACCGAGAGGAAGTACAGTGCAACATGTGCTCCTGCTGAGAAACGTTTAGTTTACAGTCTCTCTCCCCTAGAGGAAATATATGTAACGCAACTCTGCGTACTAGTTGGCCTACAGACTCTCACCCGGAGAGGAAGTATCTTTCATGCATCCTGAATTAAAATAATTGTACGTTAAATTTCAATTACTTTCTAATAATTGATTTAACCATGCTTCCTTCTACATATTGGCAAGAGTGGCCTACAAATTCTCAACAGGAGAGGAAGTATATTTCGTGCACCCTGCTTGTACCTGAGTATCGGATTTTTGGCTTAGAAGTGGAGTACTTCCAGGAATCTATAATTGTCTGTCTTTAAATGTGTTAAATATTGTATGTCTCTAATTGTATGTCTATGATGTTTGTGCATGTATGAATAAAGCTGAGAGTTCTCCAAACTGTGCCTCGAATATTTCAACCCAACCACACCCACTTACAATAGTATTGCCCAATCAGTACAATACAGAATGTTATTTTTCTTCTACTGTTTGGGAGAGTCGGTTTTGTTGCTGAAGGATACGTGTAGTACTTGATATGACCTATAAATATATCCTTATGTGCTAGAACTCATAGAAGTAAGACGAGATAGCTATGAGCAAAAAAGTAAAAGATAAAATGTGTCCACTTTTTAGATAAATAATGGAAATCGTGATAAAACTGAAGATTCAAACGTAGGAAAGGGAAATTGTCATTGTTATGTTGATGGATACCATTTTTATGCATATTCAGTAATCCGAGTAGGAATGGCGCTGATCAAGTGAGATTATTGGGACTTTACAAGACTGATTAATTTTTGATATTTTATATGATTAATTTCTGACATTTTATTAATACTTGATTCTGCACATGAGGTCATGAGGACTAAGTTATTGTCATCGTTATAACGATGGGCACCACTTTGATGTAGAAGCTACTAGCGATATAAAAACAGAGACATTTTTGCAGTCTAGTCCCACTTTAATCCATTCACATCATCTTTTAAAGAACAACCGTTTATACCATTTGTAGAGTTTTTAATTGACAATAGAAGTAAGGGAAATACGATATTTTAGCTCTTTAAAAACTATTTAGGGGGCCTGATGGCCGAATGGCTAGCGCTCTGGCGTTCGGTACCATAGGTATCGGATTCAAATCCCGACTTTGCCCATGGGTGTTGTAGTGGTTCGGAATCCACTTTAAACCATATTACTTATTTTAAATAATTATAACATTAATTTTATTAACATGGATTTTTACGATAGGCATGCATTATTTACACTTAATATTCAACTCCACTGCTTTCATTTACCAATATTGGTTTTTATACCAATTTTTAAATAGGCACATTTAAAATTTTTTTTTTAACCTAGCTTATGATGACATGGTTAAGTAAAATAAAAATAGTTCTTTGGAATTTTAGAAATTGTAATGCGCCTGAACTACGATATATGTCGGGACTACTTTTAATGTAAAAAAATGTCAATCATATCTCATGATGAGTTTCAATCAATAACTTTACAAATTAAAAATAACTTTATTTATTAATTCTTTAAAAAGAATGTCGACTTTTCACTACTTTTCTTACTACGAGTAAAAAATCAACCTGAGGATTTAAGAATTCATAGATGATCAACAGATTTTAAAAATAAAATTTAAAAAAAAAAAAAAAAAAAAAATAAGAAAAAATTTCGAATATCTTATTCAAATAGGAATCTATTTGAAAATTTTTTTTTTTTTTTTTCTAATTAAGAAAAGAAAAGGGAAAATTGTCAAAACATTTTTTTTAGAAAAATGTAAAAATAAAATAAAAAAATAGAAAAAAAAAAAATACCCTTTTTTGTGACTTTCCTTAATAAAGAACAAAACAAATCTGATACAATATCAATGGAAATAATATATAGCATATTGAATTATACATTAGTTTTACTTGGTGAAACAATGATATTATATTTTTTTGTTTTCTTTATATTCCGAATTGTATTATAAAAGTTATTATTAATAGCAATACTATTGCAGCTATTTTCAGGCATTTGATTAATTTTTTTCTTCTTCTTTTATTTATGATAGTATTCTTCATTGTCCGATATGTTCAAAAATACATTCTGGGAGGGAGGGGGTGAGGGGAAGACATGCATTAAAGAATAATTCGAATGAGAGAAAAATCGGTAGATGTAATACTAGAATAAACAAGTAATATATATATAAAAATTTTTAAGTCATTTGCTACTTTTTTTTTTTTTTCACTCTGTTGCAGAAAGTCCTTTATAAATAATTTTCATTCATTTTTTTTAAGTTTATCTGGCGTCATCTATTGGTTGATACATGCAACTTAAATCTAAAAACTCAAATTAATTAATTAAATTTAACTACTGAATTAATATTTGAAAAACTATATTAACATCCAGTATCATCCACTACAAGTTAAAAAATGTATTTGTACTTGTGTGGATGAATAAAAAGTATTTTAATAACGATTGAAAATTTGAACAAGATATATATAGGGAGAGTGTGAGCTAATAGAAGGAATTGAAAAAAAAAAAATAAGTCACAAAAGATAAAATGAAAAAGATAACTATAAAAAAAAAAGAAAGAACGACATGCAAGCCCAAAAGCGTTTTCTCATAATTTTCTGACAGTTCCAATAAAAAAGGAATCTATTTATAGAATTCCAAAAAGCCCTATGCAGTAACAAGACATAAAAGTATTAACTCACATTGTCTTTTCTTAGAGAGATGATGCATTGCATTTGTATGACTTCAACAGAAGAAGATCGGTTATTAAAAAAACAAAATAATTAGATTCTACGATAACGCAAAAACTGCTAACTCAGCTTCTTCTTCAATATTTTTTAATCAGATTATTTTGAAGCTGAAAAGAAATAATCAATATTCATCATCTCTCAGAAAACACATGGGGTGGAAATTCGAAAAAAAATTAATTATGGTTTAGAAAAATATGAAAGGTAATAAAAGGATAGAGTTATGATTGCGAAGAATAAAATTAATTTAACTATTTTTAATAAATATTTTTGCTGTTTTATTGAAAATAGTTAATTTATACATATAATACAATTATACATTTACATTTCTCATTTGCTTTTGAGTTAAATAAAACATTAAAAAGGGATAATTTAAGATGATTTTTTTTGTATCATTTACTGATTTATTATGCATATGAAAAGGAAACCGTATTGCACCACTTTCAAATAAACGATTTAAAATTTTTTTATTTAATAAAAAGTGTAATTTTTTATCTACAATTTTGTGAATAAGAAAAATAAATTATAAAAAAATAAAACTTAATATTCCAATAAGATAAAAAAGGAAATATTTCGAATATATATTCTTAAAATTAATTGATTAATAATAATTAATTACTTATTTTATTACTAATTAATTATAATTATTAGTAATAAATAATAATTAATTAAAATAATTTATTTATTAGTTAATAATAAATAAATTCTTAAACATTAATTAATTAACTAATATTAAAATTACTTAATTAATTAATTTAATTAATTAATTATATTAAATATTTAAATGGCTTATAGCTTAATAAAAAGTTATCAATTGTAAAATTGTGATGTAATAGATTTAAGTTTCGAAATAGAAATAAATTTATGTATAATTTTTTTGTTAAAAATTCGAAAATGTTTAACAAATTTTATGATTTAATTTTGATTATAATTCCTCCCCTAAAATGTTAAAAGAACAGAACATAACCATCGAATGCTATAAAGAACAAAACAGTACTTAAATCCTAATTTTTCCCCTTTTTATATTTCTCACAAAAAAAAAAAATTACTTAAGGAAAATAAAAAAAGATATATGTTTTATATAACGTATAAAACGATATAAAAACATATTTTTTATTTATAAAAAAAATAAATGTATACAAATGAAAAGATATTAAAAAATAAAATTAATACATCTTATTTTATTATCTTTTTATTTTTATAAGAACAATAAATTATTCTTATAAAAAAAAAAATATATATGCTTTATATAAATATACTATTTTTATTATTTGTATTTATATTACGTATATTGGTATTCACATTATGTTTTACAAGAATAAATGATTATTACTCAATTAAAGTTAATTGATTAAAATAAAAAAAAAAGGAATCGCTTTCAAGAATTACATATAGTAGATCGTTAGTTACATATAAGATCAAGATATGTCCAAATCTTGATCGAAATTAATGGATAATTAATAACAGTTATCACAAAATAATTAATCACAAAATTAATAACACAATCAGAGCAGTATAAAACATATAATAACTGTTACTTTTTGATAATTAGTAAATTTCAAAATACTCATAAATATGTTTAAAACAAAAATCAGAAATTCAGAAAATTCAGAAATATATTTGGGAATTTCTTTTTTTTTAAAATCAAAATACCCAAAATTAAGTTTTAAGAACATTATTTTTCAATAAAAAAAAATCGTAATGAAACAGCAAAATGGTACAGCTTACCTTTTTAAAATCTTTACGAGTTTCCTCACTTTGGTATCCACTTTCCGTTTTTCCATTTTAAAATCAGGTTTTTTCAGAAACATAAATGCTATTAATGATTTTTTCAGGAATAAATATTTTTTATTTTAGCCATGTATTTTTCCAATCATCACTTCATAAAAGTTATGAAATGTGAAGTTAGAATAACAGTAAACATCTTCAGAATTTGACATCATAAAATAAACAATGTCTGACTCAGAATGTTTAAGAATATAAAACTGATTCAGCAAATTATAGCACACCTTGTTAAAATCGAACTTAGAAAGAATTTTATCTAAGTTTTTTAATGATATTTACTTTAAAGAATGCCTTTTTTTTTTTGTACAAAACACTTAGTCACAACACAATTCGAAAACCGGTTAAAATTCCGTGTAAGTTAAAGAGCAGACGATTTTGTAATGGTTTAGAATTTGACGTGGAATGAAAATTCTTTTTTTTTTTCTTCTTCTTCTCTGCGCACCATTTTGTCATCGCGAAAGTCGAAAATCATTTTTCATTTCAAAAAGTAACCATTTGTCAAAGTAATTGTTGAAATAAATTGCTTTTAAAACTATCAAACTGCAGAGCAGGTTTTATTTTAACCACACCGATATTTTCACCTCTTTAATAGATCATTCTGTCGCAAATAAACTGTTACTACATTAGAATACTGTTATGAAAATGCGATTTCCATAGGGTCAAGGTCACCTCAAAGTCGTTGCAAGGAAATATGTCGGCAATAAAAGTAAAGCACAGCATATGAAATCAAGTCAAAACTCGAGCCATTGAATACCATGTTGTCGCCTATCCGTTTTAGGAAGAAAAAAAAATACTAGAGCTTTTCTCTGTGAAGTAGAACGAAATAAAGACTACTTTCAAGTTGCTCTCTAATTATTTCTTTTTTTTTCTCTAAAGAGATGTGTAAAGGAGTTGTCACATATTGCAAGGTCGACTACGAAAGGTAAAGCAGGAGGAACAAAAAAACCAGAAAAATTCACTGAATTTCTCGTTAACCGTTACGCAATTACTGTGTCGTACGACACGCGCCAGAATTCACTTAATTACAGTGGATGAGGAAATAACCCTTTGGTATATAAAGGCGTCAATTATTGTTTGATTATCAACGGATATTAAACGCCATTTTTGTAATCAAAATGTACGTTAAGATTATTCTAAAAGAAAGTAATAAACGGAAATAGGGTAAATAATTTTTCAGTTTTTACACTATTGATAAAAAAAATCGAGATGAATTGTCAGTTAGAACTTTTTTTAAATTTATATTATAGGGAAAGGATACATATTATATTATATTATAGGAAAAGGATTATATATTATATATATATATATATATATATATATATATATATATATATTTTTATTTTTTATAAGTATAATTTATAAAAAATAATAAAATAAAAATAAAATTTATTATTTTTTTAATATCTCTTATTTTTATATGCATTTATCTTTTTTATTTTTTTATGCAACGTTAATTTATAATATAACGTACATAACGTATAATTTTATTATTACTATACTATTATTAATAATAATAGCCAAATTATATAATTTTATTTATTATAATTTGACTATTATTACGACTATACTGTTTCAAAGTAGCTGAATTGAAAAGTTAAAAATTTTTTTTTATCTAAATAAATACTACTTTAAAATAATTTAAAAAATTGCCTATCATAATAATATATTTTTGTCTGTGGGTTCTGTCACATGTGGGTGTTTACGGCAACTAGATTGCAGATGAGTTGGCCAACGAGTACAGGGCAGACTTAAGAGTTCTACTGATGGTGGCTGTCTCACTTTTCGGAACTTTTCTCTAAGGCCAAATTAGTTATCAACTCTTCTTGGTAAAAGGCATGAGTGTATGATTGTAGCGGTACTGGTGCTGCTTTTGTTAGGGCTGGTAGTAGATTCGAATAAACGCTCTTGCTAGGCTCCGCAGTGGTCATATTCATGCTCAGCGTCATGTCAGGCCTTAAGATTTATCCCCTTTGCCCGAATAGTAGCTTGACTCAAGCTATCCTGCCCATATCTTGACTTGCATTGGTTGCCAGAAGAGCCAGTTGTGCTCAAGTTCTGGAACTGTTTTTCACTGTTTGAGAATACTGGGCTCATAGACTTGGCCTAGATGTTACTGTCGATCAAGTGGGATAAGAAACAACAGCAAAAATTCTACATATACCTATTTGTTTTACTCTATGTACTACTACGGCTATAAAATACAATACTTAATATTATTAACTTCATTAATTAATATGGCAACATAATAAAATTTTTTAAATAATGATTTGTTTCTTCCTACTTATTTTAATATGATTTTCTATGGTATGCAGAAGGAGACGAAAATGATAAATTTTATATTCGATTGAATACGACACATGAAAAATTTAGCAAAGTACTAGTAAATACATTCAAATTGATTTTAATTACTGAAAAAAATAATTAGCGTTCATGAAATTTAATAATTTGATAAATGTTACATTTATTACAACTGTTTAGGGAATGAAATTGTTTATCGCTTACTGCTAAGCTCTTTGCTCATACATTGCTCTCTAAAAAAGTAAGGATTAAAAATATCCGGCAAAAATCGCAGAATCGCTGGGATTCTACGTCAAAAATTCTTTCCGCCAAAGTGCACCAAAAGGGATGCGATTGAAAGCGAAATAAATTGCAAACGGTACAAAAATTTGAATTACCATATTTGGCAACTTATCGTTCAGTTGATGCCACAAAAAATCGCCAATTACCCAACTGCCCCTGTTTCGCAATTTGGCCAAATATCCTTATCGTTTGCCGTATTTTGATTTTTTTTTTTTTTTTTTTTTTTTTTTTTGGTAGACAGTTTTATACAGCAAAAATATTTTTAAAAAAATGTACACTTATTTTTTTCTTAAAATTTTAAAATAATATGTGACATCTTTAACAAAGGAATTGGGGAACTTTTTTAAAACTTTGAGATAGACAAATTTAATGTTAAAAACTAGGAAACAATTTTCTTCATTTTATGACAGTTTGAAAATTAATTTTTTTAAAGAATAAATGAATGAAATTTTCATGTTAATTTTAATAAAAATTAAAATTAACATGAAAATTTCATTTATAGTAAAAATTCATAATAATGAAGTAAATCAATTTCATCAGGTTATTTGTATTTTTTAGAGATGCTTATATTATTTAATATAGTTTTTTATTTATTTTAAGAAAAAAATAATGCAAACGAAGTAAAATTCTGCTTTGCAAATCTGTTTTGAACAAATGCAGGAATCATGTATTTATATTTTATTCTATGACTTATTAATATCAGCTTCTTCACAATATGCTTACATTGGTAAAATTTCAGAATAGGGGCAGTTGCGATTTGGCGTCAAAAATGCGGTCTCCAAAGGGCGCTAATGAAGGTTGAGATTCTAAGTGTAGAGATTTGCAACCCTACAACCCTATCTTGATTTCATTGTTATTAAAAATAACGTTTTTTAATTTTTCTAGAACTTTCCAGTAATTGAATTAAACCACGTGAATAATCTCGGCCAATTAGGCAATAAGTAATTAATTTTGGCCAATGAGGCATTAGAAATACCTTGGTTATTACATTTGGTGATTATTATCCACTTGGGATGAAAAAGTCGTCAAATCCCAGTTGCCCCTATTCTGCGATTTGGCCCTTACATTATCTAATTTCTTACGAATACAACTAAAAGAACTAGAATATAATTCTTTTCTTGTAAATGAATAATATTTCAGGTATATTTTCATTTCACTTTTCATGTTCTTAAATACTTTCAATTTTTTTTTTTTGATGAAAATATAGCTCATATATTTATACAAAATTCCCAGTTGTTGTTGCTTTTTGAATTTTCTAGATTCATAATATTTTTTAAAAACAATTAGATTTTCTGAAACACATTAGAGATGTATTGCTATTTTTCCCAGAAAAATCCAGAACACGATAACGTTTTTTTATTAAAAAAAAAAAAACTCTCCTAGATAAGGTTACACAGTAGCAAAAAACAACAACGAAATAATTCGTTTCATTTGCTACACTTCAAAAAAAAAAAAAAAAAAAAAAAAAAGAAAAGAAAGAAAAGAATCAGACAAAAGAAGAGGGAGGGAAAATAACCTAGAGGTGTTTCATCCTGTACTTTGGACGGCTGCCAACAGGTGAAGTGGTCCATAAAATGAAGAAAGGTTTACGATGCTTTCCATTCAATAGTGAAATCTGCTAATGCCCTTTGATGAATTCGACTCAGTGTCGGCTTTCTGACTAACATTGTGCAATGCCGCTCGCTCTCTTAAGAGATACGCGAATCCATTATTTATGGAAGGGAATTTAACATTATAATCAAGTGAGTTTCGATTACCAAAGATACCGACATGCTCAAATGAATTTGTTAATGATTGCAGTCTTTTTTTGTTTCGTTCAGTACCTGTCTGCCTTTAGTACCTTTGCTAGAATTACTACAGGCACACAGGTACAGAGGGTATTACAGATACTACAGGGGGTATACACAGAGGATATAAAGTACTACAGGCAGGGCCGATTTAGATAAAAAGAGGCCCTAGGCTATTCCACTTCTGAGCCCCTTTCACCTCCTACTTTTTAAGTTTGCAAATTACTTATTATGTTTGTTTATTATTCATATGTGTAGAATATCTTCTTATTTTTGATTCAGTGTTTTAGTGTTTACTGTTTTTAGAATAGTGTAATTCTACTTCTGCTAACAATTTGAATGTAGGCCTCTCTTGACCTTGAGGCCCTAAGCTGAAGCCTATTTAGCCTATAGGAAAATCCGACCCTGACTACAGGTTACTACTGGACTGTCTCCAGTTCTCTGCTTCTAGTGTCTAAAAGAAAATTCTAATTGATATATACATCTAATAAACTATAATGAAAATTTTAATCTAACGCTTCAGATGCATTATTATTTTACTTTTAATATTCATCAAACAAATTAAACTACAAAAAAAATATTTTTTATTATTTTATTTGGATTCTACTAAAATTTAAAAATAAATAAATAAACGAAATCATTTACGAACTTCATTTTATCATATGTGAACAGATCTTATTATTTATTTAAAACAGAATTTTAATGCAGAAGTAATGAGGTAGTTAAATAAATAACACATGACTTGGTATTGGGAAATTGCTTCACAGACTTCGTGTAAATTTAAAAGTACACGTAATTAAAGACACCTGGCATATGAGTGTTTATTTTTAAATAAAAATTTCTGAAATGAAAGTTTCTTGTAGTTAACAAGCTGATTAATTAATTGTATGGACAAGGAGATTAAACAGATACTCATTTTCTTCTCATGCATTTCTATGAACGTAATGAAGTTCATAAAATATTGACATGTATTGGCATTCCTTGGATTCGAGTGTAGCTATCTGAAGTTCTAATAGGACACTTTCCTTGTTATAATAGAATCCCTCAGAAAGTTCATTTGAGCAGCTATTGGTGATTGAAAAATAAAAATCCCTTTTATAAAAAAGATTGTTGGAAATAATTGCACGATGTTAAATTATTCAAAGGAATTTGCATTGAATACGGGGGAAAAGGAAGTGATTTCATTTATTTTGTTACACAATAATGATTCCATGTATTTTATGAGACATTGTTCAAATAATTCTATTTAATGACTGTATTTCTATAATTTTATTGGGCAATAATGATTTTGATGAAACACATCTAGGCAATTTTATATCCTAAAATAAATTTCAACAATCGATGCCCCCGTCATCCATATGTTTTAAAATATGAATAGTGCATTCAAGCTATCTATAGCTGAACCCCAAAAATGGATTTACGTCAAATACAGATAAATTAATTAATTTACTAAAATGGAAATAATTGAGGATAAAAAATTAAATCTGATGCCTTATTGTTCTCCTTTTTGATGATAATTTACTTAATTTTTATTTTTTATTCCAATTCAATTTCTATAACAGCGTGATAAGTTTGAATTTTTTTTTAACTATTGTATAGACCAATGCTGTAAATTTTAACGTTATACTTAAATGCATAGTTGATAGGATAAAATTTTGTTAATTGCAGGAAAATATTTGACGTTCAACTCTGATTTATTAATAGTTATTAAAAGAATTGTGATTCTTTTTTTCATGAAGGAATATTGTATAAGAGTTTATGTATAAGAGTTAATAATATAACTTTTATAGATCAAGCCTGGTTTTAGCTAAAATATAATTTTTATTAGCATGTATTGCTTGTTAAAGTTTTATATTAAACTGATGATGCAGAGGTTAATATATAATCTAGATATGAAAAAAAAATAAAGATCATATAGCAGTCAAAGCAGAGTTCTATTATTTTCTAAATTTTACATTAACAAAGTTTTTCTTGATAAAGCCATTTTGATTTGGATTGTAAATGGTAGAATGTCGACAGGGTAAGAGATTTTAGGTTCGATACCTAAACGCATTATTAAACTACTTACAATTTTAACCTGATATGTACTTCAGCTACATTCTTAGCTATCGTCTAGTTCTGTGGGTGTTTCCTAGGTTTTCTAATGTTCTAATCTTAGCGTGAGTTACTGTTTCTAAGAAATTCCAGGTATATAACCAATCCACTTCCTATGATGTGTGTAGAATAATTCCTTGTGACTATTCTATGCAAAGCATAATCTATTACAAATCCATACTACTGTTTAGAGCTATGACAAATCCATAGTTACAGTTTCTTAAAAATACTTCAGGTAGATTTTCAAATCTATTTTCCTATAATGTGCATAGAATAACAAATTTTCTTGTGGCTTTTCTGAGTAACAAGGAATTTGTTACAAAAACCCCTAGTACTGTTTAGTATTACGACAAATCTACAGCTATTGTTTCTCAGAAATACTTGAGGTATACACTGAAGTGACAAAAGTCATGGGATACCTCTTAATATCATCTCGGCCCTCCTCTTTCGCCTGGCGAAGTGCAGAAACTCGACGTGGCATTGACTCAACAAGTCGTTGGAAGTCTTCTGCAGGAATATTGAGCCATGCTGTCTCGATAGACGTCCATAATTGTGGAAAGCGTTCATGGTGCAGGATTTTGGGCACGAACAGACCTCTCGATGATGTCCCATAAATGCTCGATGGGATTCATGTCGGGCGATCTAGGTGGCCAGATCATTCGTTGGAATTGTCCAGAATGTTCTTCAAACCAATCGCGGACAGTTGTGGCCCGGTGACATGGCGCATTGTCATCCATAAAAATCCCATCGTTGTTTGGGTACATGAAGTCCATGAATGGCTACAAAGTGATCTCCAAGTAGCTGAACATAAGCATTTCCAGTCAATGTTCGGTCCAGTCGCACCAGAGGACCAAGTCCATGCCATGAAAAACAGCCCACACCATTACGGAGCCACCACCAGCTTGAACAGTGCCTTGCTGACAGTTTGGGTCCATGGCTTCGTGGGGTCTGCGCCACACCTCGAACCCTACCATCAGCTCTTACCAACTGAAATCGTGACTCATCGGACTAGGCCACGGTTTTCCATTCATCTAGGGACCAACCGATATGCTCACGTACCCACGAGAGTCGCTGCAAGCGATGTCGTTCTGTCAGTAAAGGCACTCGAGTCGGTCTTCTGCTGGAATAGCCCAAGAAAGCCAAATTTCTCCGCACAGTTCTAACAGACAAGTCCCTTGTACGTCCCACATTGATTTCTGCGGTTATTTGACGCAGTGTTGCTTGTCTGTTAGAATTTACGACTCTTTGAGACGTCGCCGGTCTCGGTCGTTAAGTGCAGGCGGTCGACCACTGTGCTGTCCACGGTGGGATGTTATGCCTGAAATGTCATACTCTCGGCACATTCTTGACACAGTGGATCTGGGAATGTTGAATTCCTAACGATTTCCGAAATGGCATGACCCATGCGTCTAGCTCCAACTAACATTCCGCGTTCAAACTCTGTTAATTCCCGTCGTGCGATCATCATCACGTCAAAACCTCTTCACATGAATAACTTGAACAGAAATGAAAGCTCTGCGAAAGCACTGCGCATTTATACCTGTTCTACGCGATGCTACTGCCATCTGAAAATTTGCATATTGCTATCCCATGACTTTTTGTCACTTCAGTGTATATTCCAATCCATTTTTTCCTATAATGTGCGTAGAATAGCAAATTTCGTGTGGTTATTCTAAGTAATACATTATAAATCCATTATACTGTTTCGTACTATGACAAGTCTATAGTTACTGCTTCTTAGAAATACTTCCAGGTAAATATACCAATCCATTTTTCCTATAATGTGCGTAGAATAGCAAATTTCGTGTGGTTATTCTAAGTAATACAGAATCTATTACAAATCCATTATACTGTTTCGTACTATGACAAGTCTATAGTTACTGCTTCTTAGAAATACTTCCAGGTAAATATGCCAATCCATTTTTCCTATAATGTGTGTAGAATAGCAAATTACTTGTGGCTATTCTGAGTGACGCGGATTCTATTAGAAATACATAATACTGTTTAGTATTATGACAAATCCATAGTTATTTTTCTTAGAAATGCTTCCATGTAGATATTCTAATCTACTTTCTGTACCATTCTAATCCACTATATAATGTAATGCAAATTTCTTATGGCTATTCTGAATAACGAGTAATCTATTACAAATCCATAGTACTGCTTAGTACTATGTCAAATTCATAGTTACTGTTTCTTAGAAATACCTTCAGGTATATATTCCAATCCATTACCCCTATAATGTGTGTAGAATAGCAAACTTCTTGTGGATATTGTGGTAATGCGGAATCTATTAAAAACCCAGTGAAGAATGTAGAAAAGACAATGCTAGCATTTGAAAAAGCCTCTTTTCTTCATTGTTCTTCCAGCAAACAATAAACCTAAATTCCAGTCCCCTCGATAAGTTATCTAAAGCTAACATATAACATTTAGATAAATCTTCATAATGAAAGATTATATTTAAGACATTATGTATTATAATATAATTAAATTTTCTAATTTCCTCTTATAGTAAAGTATTATAGTTCAGTGACAGTATCCAAACCATATGAAACAGCCTGGTGCTTTTCATTTTACGCCTTTCAATATTATCCGTTCTCCTTGTCAATTCTGACAAAAAAATTAGATTGTATGCAAATACGGTTCTTTATAATGCCAAGGAAAGGGCGGGGAAAAGCGATCTGGTGAACAACAACCTCTGGTGCAAAAAAAAAAAAAAAAAAACGAAACTCAACTCGAAGAATCTAAACTAGGGATCAGGTTGTCAAACTAGTTGGCGGAGGGCATCAATTACTTTTGTTCGCATTAAATAGAAAAGGATTGCATAATTTGTCGAAGGGAATCTATTGCAATCTTTGCTGGGATCGATGATACAGTATGA
Organism: Caerostris extrusa; assembly: GCA_021605095.1. Taxonomy (NCBI): domain Eukaryota; kingdom Metazoa; phylum Arthropoda; class Arachnida; order Araneae; family Araneidae; genus Caerostris; species Caerostris extrusa. The sequence goes on from BPLR01001728.1 coordinate 130,968, forward strand.
AATTGAGAAAAGCCTTTTGGCTCAAACTGATGAACCTTGATTTCTGGTCACTGCTCTAATGTGTAAAGGAGTCAATATCCTTTTATTCATTTGAATATACTTGACTTGTTGAATTCAAATAGCAAAAAAAAAAAAAAAAAAAAGTACACTTGTCTTTGTTTACAGCAATATTTTCCCGGATCTGTGAACCTGTCATTTTCCATGTGATAGACAATTATGATGAAATGGAAGTAAAATATTTGATTCGTCATTAGAATTTATTATATCGGTTACCATATAGGTGTATGTTTGTTTGTGACTAATCCTCATTGTCCTGCAGGACGGGGACGGACAACTCATGAGTAATCTACTCATGGATGGTGGGAAAGGGGGCAGCTTCTGTTGTGATGGAGCACTCGTAGGTAGAAGTCTGACTTGGCTCCGTGACTCTCTTTACAATCAAATGAGACCGGGACCAACGGCTTAAAGTGGATTCCGAACCACTACAAACATTCATGGCACCGCCGGGACTCGACCCCAAACCTGTGGCACAGAGCGCCAGAGCGCTAGACACTCGGCCATTCAAGCCCCACCATAAAGGTTTAGACATGTATATGCTTTCCTTTACAATAACTTCTTATAAATAACAAAAGGCTAATATGGCCGAGTGACTGGAGCTCCGGCGCTCGGAACCACTGGTTTAGGGTTCGAATCCCGTGGTGGTGTCACAGATGCTTGTAATGGATCGGAATCCACTTTTAAACAGAAGGTACCGATCTAATATGGCTGTAGAACGTTGGGAATAGGGCTGGCAGTCTTAGTCTGTAAGAAGAAAAACATATCTTGCCTCGAAATCTGCCCCTAGGCAGAAGGCCTCGACCCACACAGGACTGTTTCACCAATGAAGAAAGAAAGATAAATAATAATTATAAATATTTTGTAATAAATTCGTGTTGAAGAAAAAAATTAATACAGCTATTGAATTGTTTGTTTAATTCATTATTCCCGTCTTCGTTTTTAAAGCAAAAATTAACTGTGCTATAATTTCATCCTATACAACGTTTTACACCATTTATTGAGAAGATGGGTGCAATTAAAGATGAAGTAAAAGTTTTCGACGCATTAATTGTACTTCAGCATTATATATAGAATAAATAAAGTTTTTAAGGATAATTGAAATTCCCTAACATTTTATGGGCAATAACTTAGAACATTGTTGTTTTTAAAACAATCTTCTTCTTCTTCATTGGTGCAACAGCCGTCTGCCTACTAGCAGATTTTGTGATAGGGTGTTTTCTTTTTAGGGGTTAAGGTTGTCAGCCCTACGCCTAACACTCTACAGTCCTATTAGATCGGAATCTACGGTTTTAAAGTGGATGCCGAATCACTGCAAACATCCATGCCATCACCGGAATTCTAACTAAAACCTCTGGCACCGAGCACTAGTCACTCGGCCTTGAGGTCCCTTTAAAACAATCTCTTATGAATATTAATAAAAATGGGCCTGAATTTAAAAACACTGTAATATCACTTTTAACCAATTAATATTGAATGATATTCAGAAATTTTTAAAGATTGTTTAAATTAATTCTAAAAAGTAGTTACCCAATTCCTATATCAGATATGAAAGTTGAAAAACCTTAGAGGAAAAAATGATTGAATTGCTTTGTTTAAAGTTATTGTCCTGAAAACTGCTTGGATTTTCATTACAAACCCAGACAGTGGTATCGAATTCCACACGCCACTAACTTCATGAAATAAAACACCTTTCCTCAGAAATATATCATTCGAATACGTAATAAAAATCTGAGTTTAGTTGTTTTTCCATTCCTTCTATTAGCTCACACTCTCCCTATATATATCTTGTTCAAATTTTCAATCGTTAATAAAATACATTTTATTCATCCACTCATGTTCAAATACGTTTTTTCGAACTTGTAGTGGATGACACTGGATGTTAATACAGTTTTTCGAAATATTAATTCATTAATTAAATTTAATTAATTAATTTTAATTATTTTTAGATTTAAGTTGAATATATCTACCAATAGATGGCGCCAGATAAACTCAAAAAAATGAATGAAAATTATTTATAAAGGATTCTTTGCAATATAATGAAAAAAAAAAAAAGGAGGAATTGACTTCAAATTTTTTTTTTTTTTGTATTACTTGTTCAGTTGCTTAAAAAACGAAACGAAACGAAACGAAAACGAAATAAGATGTAGCATTCTTGCAAAAACATCTATCAGATCTCTAAATCTCTTTTTAAGTTTTTCCCCAGCAGAAATTAAGTAGCGATCTATTTTTCGCTATCCGGGAACATTCGAAAACAGATCGAAGCGAGACGTTGCCCCTGTATTAACCTATGATATTTACAACCTTTACTGGATAGGCCATAAAAGGTATTTAATGTTTCTGTGGTGCATATGTTTCGCCAAAGAATGTTTTTAGTAAATAATATAAGGATATCGGTTTTCGATACCAATCTTTAGCACTTTATGTGAAATGAAAACATTATTTCAACATGGGTGATGATGGAAGGATATAGGACATTGCTTTTTGGGTACACTTTCAAGAAAACTTGTGGTATGGAATAAAATCATGATGTTTTGCCATCTAATGAGATAATGAATAAAAAACACGCTGTTCTATGACTGCTTGGTTTAAGGTTGCTGAACATTAAATTCAGTATTTATATCAAAATCTATATTAGAAGTTTTATTCTATCGCATGGCTAAAACATGCTATTGAAAGCATGGCTACATCATGAAGTTTTGATAATTATTAGAAAATAACTAACAACAACATACAATCATTTTATAATGACAATTTTTTTTTTTTCTATATGATTACTTTTAAACTTTTATGAAGTAATAATATCTGATTATATAATATTTTGTTAACAAACATATATTAAAGAGCATGCATTTGTTCTTGCATTGCATTTGCATGCATTAAAAGAATGCATGCCATTTACTTATGGCATTGTATTATATTATTTTTAATAACATTTTAGCTGACATAAAATATTATTTTCAAGAATTTTGATATGTAGCTTCTATTTAAATTTAGTTTATTGGAGAACTCACCATTCTCAAAGTTACAGCTGCGAGAAATTTCTTCATAGTTTAAGAGAAACGTCGTTTTATTTTATCCGCCATAAATCTTACAGATAACAAAAAAAGACAATATTTTCTGAAACCGGAACTTTCGCAAATATATCCGGAATCTGATAGAATTTTTCTAAGAAAGTTTTTCTCGGAATATTTTTTTTTTTCCATTCCTTCAGAAGTGAATCCTTCAAAATCACGAGACCCGAGGTTTGTGGAACTTAGTTGAAATTGCTCCAATGTCAACAAGAGGTTCAAGAGATAAAAAATAAAAGTGAGGTTTGTTTCTCTGCTTTGACAGTTGGTTAGGCGCAGCAGATGTTTACATTTACTCTCTTGGGAAGCCTACCAAAGAAAGGTCCATGACACGGTATCGAAATTCTTGAGAGGAAATATTGAGTTCAATGTTTTGCTGCGACCCACCGAAAATATATATTGCTGCTGTTGGTGCCATATTACAGTTATATATATATATATATATATATATATATATATATATATATATATATATATATATATATATATATATATATATATATATATATATATATATATATATATATATATATATATATATATATATATATATATATATATGTTGAGTTATATATATATATATATATATATATATATATATATATATATATATATATATATATATATATATATATATATATATATATATATATATATATATATATAGCATATATATATATATATATATATATATATATATATATATGTATATATATATATACATATATATATATATATATATATATATATATATATATATATATATATATATATATATATATATATATATATATATATATATATATATATATATATATATATATATATATATATATATATATATATATATATATATATATATATATATTATATATATTATTATATATATACAGTTGAAAGATATATATATATATATATATATATTGTTATATATATATATATATATATATATATATATATATATATATATATATATATATATATATTGAAAGAGTATATATATATATATATACATATATATATATATATATATATATATATATATATATATATATATATATATATATATATATATATATATATATATATATATTGTTATATATATATATATATATATATTTATATATATATATATATATGTTAATATAATGTATATATATATATATATATATATATATATATATATATATATATATATATATATATA